>JAGKTI010014987.1:10461-21024 GCA_018397915.1 Birgus latro | reverse complement strand
GTGTGTGTGTGTGTGTGTGTGTGTGTGTGTGTGTGTGTGAGAGAGAGAGTGTGTCCACCCCTCACCCCATGGGAACCACATTGTCATGGTGGGGAGCTTGCATGCCCTGTAAAGTTGGTGGGCCATACAAGTGGGTGTAGATCCCCACCGGACTCAGCAAGAGGACAGGATTACCCATGCTGGAGGGGCCATTAGTGAAGGGTCAGACTAAGTGTTCCAGGGTCCACTGCTTTGTGGATTGCCTTTGGAAGGATTAAGTTTACGGAGTACACCTCGAACGAGAAATCCACGAGTGGAGTCCCACGGAAGGTGGGGCTCAACAGACAGAGGTGCTGGCAGACTCCAGCAACCTTGATCAGTAGATGGTGGCCGTGAATCTTCATGCCACTATCACAGGCTGAGAAGAGCTCAGTCAAGTCTTGTGATGATAAGAACTGCGCATCCTAACCATCAAACCAAATCCATTCACTGAGCATGGCCACTGCTATACTCACCTCTCATTTTATCCTTTCATCAAAATCAAAAGTCCTTTGGCGATAGAATAGGGTGACAGTGACAGGTCATGGATGTGGCTGGAAGTCGCTAGCTCGTGTCTTGCACATAGGCGGCATTGGCCCAGTGGTTGCTGGCATGATGGCATAGGAGCAGGTCATGCTTTCAGCAGCATCCAGTGAGACTAAGCAATCGGAAACGGACTGCTTACCCCGAAGGGGAGGGATTTAGAAAAGGTAACCAAAACATTTGCTGCTCCACACCACTTGGGCAGAAAACAGCGTCTGTCATGGCATCCCACATTGCAGTCGAAAAACAAAAAAGAATGTCTCTGACACTTGCTACCTGGAATATCCGAACCTTGCTTGATCCTGACCACGACACATTACCACGCCATAGAACTGCCCTTAGTGCCCATGAACTGGAAATATATAACACTGACAATGCTGCATTGTCTAAGACCCACCTCTCAGGAAAGAGCAACCTAATAGACAATGTAAGAAGAAACCATGGTATTGGCTTAGCCATTCGAAGCAGCCTAATGCAGAATATCCAAAAAACACCTGTTGGAATATCAAAGAGGTTAATATCTTGACTCATACCAGGCCAATCTGCAACATTCAGCAGTGCCTGTGCACCAACGCTTGATTCTGAGGACACCATCAAAGATTCCTTTTTAACTCTTTGGACACCATCATTCGCTCCGTACTATCTAATGATAAACTGATCCTGCTGGGGATTTTAATGCCAGAGTAGGAAAAAGATAATCACCTCTGGTAAGGCATTATAGACTGCTGTGGTGTTGGTAATATGAAAAACATGGCCTTAGACTCTTTTTCTTATGCTGTTCATCGCCAACACCATTTTTCAACTTAAGACTAAACACAAGACCATATGGATGCACCCACGATCTGATCACTGGCAACAGGATCTAAGAGAAGTTGTTATAACCCGAGCTATGAGGGATGCTGAGTGCTCAACAGGCCATAACCTTATAGTCACCACACTGCAAATAGTCATATATGCCCACAGATATGCTGCAGACCATCCACCAAGAAACTAAACTGTAGTAGTTTAAAGGAAGTGGCAACTTGTAGCACATTCCACAACATTATAACAGACAAGCTTTTTCAATGCCGACCACTTGATCCAAACAACATTGCGACAAACCTAGATGCAGAGTGGCTGAACGTTAAGACACTGTTCTAAATCACTGCAGAGGAAACCCTAGGCTTCTCCACTTGCTGCTGTAAAAGCTGGTTTGTTGAAAATGCTGAGGGCATACATGACCTTCTTGCAATGAAGAATGAAGCAGATTACAACTGGTTAGCTCATTCTGGCTCCATAACTCTAAAAGTTGAATTCCAGAATTTCAGGGGCAAAACTCAGAGAAAACTCTGAGACATGAAGAACAAATGGTGGACTGAGCAAGCAGGAGAGCTGCAAGGACTGGCTGATATTAATGACCAGCATGGGTTCTACAAGTCTATTAAAACTATCTTTGTGTTCGATCATCCAAAGAAGAGCTCCTGAAAGACAATCCAGCATTCCTAGAAAGCTGGATGCGACACTTCAACACTTCACTGAATCGAAGAAACCTGGTGGAGCACAATATCCTTGATAACATCCCAAACGCTCCTCAAGAGGTAGATCTTGATGTATCACCTATTCTTGCAGAAACTGTTCAGGCCATCCGATCTCTAAAAAATAACTTACGCTCTAGCCCTGATGGTATAACATCTGAACTGATCAAAAAGCGTGGCCAGTTATTTCATCAGCACCTCCATAATCTCGTACTGATTATCTGGAACAAAAAACGAATTTCATCTAAACGGCGTACTTCTGATACTGTAACCATCTACAAGACGAAAGGGTGCCACTCAAATTGTAACTACAGCAGAGGTAGCTCCTTCCATGTGAATGCCAGTAAAGTGCTAGCCAAGGTAATGTTATCCAGTCTGACAATACGTTTGACTGAGTCAGCACTTTCTGAAACAATGTGGATTTCGGAAGGGACGAAATACCTGTGATAAGTTCTATTATTCGACAGATACAAGAGAAATGCCACGAGCAGAACCGTACATTGCATCCACTGATTTTGCAAAAGCATCTGACATTGTCAACAGAGAACTTTTATGAAATGCTGTTTCAAAATTTGGAGTTTCAAGCAAGTTTTTTACCACCCTAAAGAGCCTGCATGACAACATGAATACTCGTGCGCCCATAGGTGGGAGCAAATCTGAACTCTTCAATGTGATTATGGGCATAAAACAAAGATGTGTCCTGGCTCCTGTCATTTAAAAAATCTATCTTACTGTAGTCACCCTCTTAAGTCACAGACAACTGAACTCTGATGATGGAATAAAAATCCAGTTCTGTCTAGATGGTAACTTATCTAAACTCAGATGTCTTCGAGCACAATCAAATACTGGAACGGCTCATTTCCTAGAGCTACAGTACACTGATGTCTGTGCTGTCGTTGCACGCACCCCAGAACCCATAAAACAGTCTCTCACGATCATTTCCAACATATACCATGCAATGGGGCTCCAAATAAATGTCAAGAAACAGAAATACTATCTCTAAGAAAAACAACACAGCAAAACCTCTTGCATTTCAGATAAAGGGCGAAAATGTAAAACAGGTGGAGAATTTTACCTACCTTGCAAGTGTGCCCACAGATAAACATACCATTGATGTAGAAGTCCTTTCAGGAATCAACCACTCCTCAGCTTCTTTTAGGCATCTCAGATCAAGAATCTTTGAAAACACCAACTTGAGCATTGAAGCAAAGGGATCAGTATATACAGCTGTGCTGAATCCTTAACTACTAACTAGCGTCACATCAAACAGCTTGAATCTTTCCACATCCGATGCTTACAGCGCATCCTAGGACGCGCATGGGAGGATAAATCCCACACTCACAAACTTCCCAGCAGGTAGGATCAACCAACAAAGAAACCATACTTGCTAAAAAAAAACAGCTTAGATGTGTCGACACGTGTTCCGCATCCCTGAACAAAGCCTTCCTCGCCAGGTTCTGTAAGGCCAACTCCATGGAACACGTTACAACCGGGGAGAACAAAAGAGATATGAAGATCATATAAGGACAACTGAAGAAATGTAACATCATACCATAAGATCTTGAAACGAATGCCACTGTCAGAAAACAATTGTTTGCCCTCAGCAGCGATGGAACCATTCACGTCGAAAAAGTTCGAAACCTGGCCAGAGAAGAATGCAATCAACGGAGGTAACTAAAGCATTCTTCCAGCAAACCCAGACTTGACAAGCCGACTGTGTGGCAAAGTCTGCGGATCCAGAAACGGTCTGAACAGTAACACACGTTGGCACCAGAGACTAAGAAACACACCATCTTAGTGTGTATAGTAACTGTCATCTTCTGTTGTAAAAGGACAGCTTTAAGTAAAGTGTGTGTGAGTGTGTGGGTGTGTGTGTGTGGGTGTATGTGTCTGTGTGTGTATGTGTGTGTGTGTATGTGTATGTGTGTGTGTGTGTGTGTGTGTGTGTGTGTGTGTGTGTGTGTGCGTGCGTGCGCGTGCGTGCGTGCGTGCGCGTACGTGTGTGTGTAACTCACCGGTCGGTCAGGATCACTTGATGGTAGTGATCGTCAGCTTTTACCCTCCCGGAAGGGAGCTGAGAGCTCATATAGTCCGATCTATGGGCAAGGCTGTGACCTTAACACACGCACACACCCATCCCCTTGCTCAAGGGGGACAGTAACCACCCACTTCGTCAGTGAAACTTTTCGCAACCTGAGCGAGGCGCGAACTCCCGTCTACCAGATGGCAAGCGAGAACGCTACCACTGCGCCAGCGAGCGGTAGTAAAGTGTGTGTGAGTGTGTGGGTGTGTGTGTATATGTGTGTGTGTGTATGTGTGTGTGTGTATGTGTATGTGTGTGTGTGTGCGTGCGTGCGTGCGTGCGCGTACGTGTGTGTGTAACTCACCGGTCGGTCAGGATCACTTGATGGTAGTGATCGTCAGCTTTTACCCTCCCGGAAGGGAGGGTCAGATAAGAATGAAATAATGGATCTTGGGTGGAATCGGTGTGTGTGTGTGTGTGTGTGTGTGCGCGCGCGTGTACGTGTGTGTGTGTGTGTGTGTAAGAGCAAAGTAACAAACACAGTTTATCGGATCTGGAGCAGACTTGGTGAAAGTGTTGGGAGTCAGCTGAAGGGTTAACATTTTTTATTTTTTATGTAATAAGTCAAAGGCCAAGGTCATATTTCAAGGTCAGCTTTAACGATTTTGGTTGATAAAAACACAAAGTTTCTGGACAAGTTTATGATAACGCATGGGTAAAGGGATTTGATTCTGAGGAGAGTCAGGCAGACGTTAAGGTCAGAGGGAAAGGTTAATGTCAAAGTCATTGGGCAAGATCATCTCGGATAGTTTAAAAACGATTTGGCCAAGCAGGGTAGAATGGCTAAGGGTCAGATAAGAATGAAATAATGGATCTTGGGTGGAATCGGTCGAAGAACACTGGCTCTGGCAAAGTGTAATGTTCTGCCCCTAATCCAAACTCGATAGCGTGTATATTTTAGTCTGAGTTTTTTTGTTTTTATATTATTATTATTATTTTTATTATTATTATTATTATTATTATTATTATTATTATTATTATTATTATTATTATCGTCATTATTATTATTGTTATTATTATTATATTATGTAAAACAATTCTTTTCTCTGCCTGAATTAATTTTACGCATACTCCTTGGCTTTTCAGATAGATTGTTGCCCTGAAGCTCTTGTTACGTCCACACCATGAAAGGGAGACAAGAATGAACTTTAGTGCTGCTTATGACTTTTTAGTCCTTCTGTAATAATAATAATAATAATAATAATAATAATGATAAAAAAAAATTCATCCATCCTTCTTTCAATCCTACGTTGCCCCATGAGGAGCGTAGGAGCCTGGGGCTAGGCAAGTTGGTCCTGACATTTAAGGTGAGAGTGACCAGCCTCACTCATTCCTGAGTGGCATTATGTGAGCAATAAACCCCAAACACTCCTTGGATATAAACTTTCACAAGCTCAATCCAACTGGCGCGCCACAATTACCCACTAAACCACCAGGCGCCATAATTTGGTTACATGGTTACCACCCAGCGTAGTAAATGGTTTCCTGGTGTACAGGAAACCATTTGGCTTGTTACTCAGTGTAGTCACCCACAAGCAGAAGGAAGAGGAAAGAATGAAGGAAAGAAAGACAGAAGAGGGGGTGTAAAGTCACCCGTAGGCAGAGGGAAGAGGAAAGAATAAAGGAAAGAAATACAGAAGAGGAAGAATGGAAAGAAGGAAGGAGGAGAGGAGAGGGCAGACATCCGAGAGCAGCACTATATCGCGTGAGTGGATGGTGAATGCCCCCATCTACCAGATAGATAATAATAATAATAATAATAATAATAATAATTAATCATCATCATCGTCATTCCAACTCCATCATCTCACTGTCAGATGAAGTGGGCAGGCTCTGGAAACAGGAACAGGAATACGCAAAAAACAGAACCGTCAGTAGACTTCCCAGTGAAATGGAGCACATATTCTGCCACCCACCATCCAGGTCTTCGACATTCCCAGCTCCATATGACAGTCAGAAACATCCACAAATTTACAATTTGCATACCTTTTTAATGTGATTCACGAGATGCTGATGAGCAGTATGATTAAAATATTAATACTGTTTCAGTAAAAAAAAAAAAAGTTTATTTTGATCACACAGTTTAGACTCCATAACTTTTTACTTAAAATTCCGACCAGCATTTTTTAATAAATATCTGTGATGAGACTCAGGAGTTCAGTTTCACTTCCAGCAACTGTGGATGCCTTGTATTTATGGTCTACGATAAAACTGAAATATAGATAGCAGTAGTGCATAACAGCGGGACAGTCTGCTGCATTGCGTGGGCACAGTTTCTGCATGATTTTTACTTACCCAACAAAAGGGAAATGGATCCTAGATGTATGGTCATAGTTAACAGCAGTAGTGGAATCTGTCTTTGCTTATTCGTGACAAAGGTACTGAAAATGATGGAAAATGGCAAGTAACGGATGTTATATAGATGATGTACACTCGTGAACCACAGCATCTACTCATCCTTTACCTATCCCACAGACTGGAGGAATGCCGTAGCTATAGGTTCATCCCGATCACAGGCCTGTCATTTAGTGTTCAGGTGGTAGTGCATTTTTAAAGAACATAGAAAGGAGTCCATTATGGCACTGCTTCTCATGAAATCTAGTAAAGCTTTGGAGTATCACTTTCACACTGGACGATTGGCTTTAGTTGTGAAACCCTGGTCACACCTTGTCTTCAGCTAGTGATAGGGACAGAGAATGAGCAGAAATTATTCCTTACAAGTGTAGGGTACTGTGGTGATGCAACTGGCATGAATACGTAGCTCACTACTGCACAGAGTTTCAAAAGGTGCCCATCTGGCGGTACTCATTATACAGTGAGGATATACTTAGCCATTAACTTGGTACAGACGAACCAATTTTTGTTGTTCAGTTTAATGCAGTTTCGGTTCGCTTTAATCCATACATAAAATTTAATGATGTATGATCACTAGTGGTGCTACTATGTCTGTGCAAAAGTATCAGCTGGAATATATCCCGATGGAAATAATAATGCCAATGGTGTGTGGATTTTTTGGATCCATCACTCTTTCATTTACACAAATATGATCAAAGCGAGTTAAACTTTTATGAGGATGTGTGGCGTGTTGAATCGGAGTGATAGCTATGCAATGCTTTTCGCTGTCTGACAATAAATAAATAGAAAGTGAAATGTTTGTGAATATCATAAATAATCAAAAAGTTAATATACAGGTAACTCTCCTATCCTGGTTTTAGGCTTGGATCAAATTCTTTACAGTCAACACTCTGTGAATTAAATGCCCCAAGATGTCTCCGTAAAGATGAACCATAAATATGCATGCTTCCATTGTATATATACGACACAAAATATACTGGAACAATGATACAGGCAGCGAATGTATAGAGAGAATCTTCTCTGACCTAGTGCAAGTCTCGGAGGGTTAGAGTTTTTTGCGATGCATTCACAAAACCTTAAAAAAGACACTAATTTCCTTGATATTTTGGTACAGACGTGGCGATAATTATGAACATGAATACTCACAGTTTACTTTAAAAAAAAAAAAAAAGCAGAAACAAACGACCGCCTGTTCAGAATAATGTAAAATATAGTTAAACAAGGTATAAGTCCTTCTGAAAATGAGTGTTTCATCACCATAACCTGCATGAGTAGATATCATAACTAAACTGATAACGATAGAGGAAGCTGGGAATTAGGAAGGTTTGAAAATAACATCAGCGATAGAAAATTAGCATTCAAAGAATCCTCATTACAAAACCAATTAGCTAAAACGCACCATTAGAAGTAACATTAGCCCATAACACTCCTACTTCCAAACTGTCCCTGCTTCCTTTGCACGTACCCTTTCCCATTCTCGCCCTACAACTTTTCTTTCCGTTCCCTTCATAAAAGCTCTTCCCCCATAAACGCGCTCTCTCCCTCCCCATACAATCACCTCCTTACCATTACTCACAACCCCTCTACCCCTCCATCTCCAGTCGCCTACCACTTCCCTCAACATGATCCCCTCCTCCTGCTCTCCCGACCCACGTCTCTCCTTCCATTAGCCCCACGAGACCATGGGGCGTGGTAGGGGAGTCAAGTTTGTAGTATGTCACTGAACACTTGGTTTTTGTACTCTTCTAATATAAAAAAACTAAAAAAAAAAATGTGGGCGCCTACAGTATGTATTTTCTTCTGGTCTGACGATTTTATTCAGATCTGTGAAACCTCTATAGGTGTAACAATGTACAGTAATGTATATTATTTAGTAAATTTTTCACGTGCTATAAAAAGCTCTCAATATAATGATTTTCTAGCTAGGTATTTTTTTTTTTTCAGTCTTTTTATATGCATTACTCTATGAAAACGAGGAGTAAGAAAATCAAAGCTGATTATTTTTCACTATCTAAAAGTTGATATTTTGCAGCTAATACATACGATGATATATTTGTACATATTGAATAGCAGAATCTAAAAGAATTTTTTCCTTGGTTTTTTGGACCGTGTCTCACCCAACCCGTGTGTGCCAAACTGAGGCAGGATGTTGATGATGCTGATGATGACGATGATAAATTCGAGTGCTTGCATCATAATTATGAATATTTATGGATATTCACAGAGATAAAATTCATTTATTCACTGAATACTGCGTGAAAATATTTTCCAAAGAGGGGACTGTTAGTGTTATATGATTAAAATATTTGTTTAATGTTTGTGGCCAGCGTCCTGTATTTTTGTGCACCCAGAAATATATAACAGATAGACTATGTTTTAATGAACTGAGAGAGAGAGAGAGAGAGAGAGAGAGAGAGAGAGAGAGAGAGTCTAGCAGATCAAATAATCCTATGGCTTCCTTTACCTTCCCTTACTACTTCATCCATTGCTCTTCTCCCTATCCCACATTTTTTGAAGACTTTTTATTCCCCGTGCCCCTCTTTTTCCCTTCAACCGCTACCAACACTCCCACCCTCACGAACCAAGCTAATTCTTCCTTCTCTCTTCATGACCCTTGATAATGACGGCTCTCGTTTCTCAGTAAGCAGGGTGCATGTACAGACTTCAGACTCCGGCCCTCTCCAGGCATTTTAGTTATATCGTTAGTGATAGTGGTACGTTACGAGCAGAGAAGTAATGCCCTGTTAGTAAAGATGAGGGAATGATATATCTGTTGCATACTGGCTGATGGGGTAATTAAATTGCAGGACGTAGTACTGAACAAACGTAAACGTAACTTTTTCGAACACAACACAATACAGTATAATACAACATACCACAACACAACACAAAACAACACAACACTGCACAGCACAGGACAGCACAACTCAATAGAATACAACACAACACAACACAACACAACACAACACAGCACAGCACAGCACAGCACAGCACAGCACAACTCAATAGAATACAACATAGCACAGAACAGCCCAGCGCAAAAGAATGTAACACAATGCAGCACAAAATAACAAAATACAACTGCACAGTACAAAACTACACATCCTAACACAACATAACACAAATCAACACAACAGCGCAGGACAAGACAGAACAACACAACGCAACAAAGCACAACGCAACGGCACGTGACTGCACAGGACAGGACAGCACAACATAACAGAATGCAACACAATACACAACAAAGAACAGCCCAACACAACAGGATGCAACACAACACAACAGAGCACAAAATAACACGACACAACAGCACAACATAATAGAATTCAACACAGCCAAGCATATCACAGAACAATGCAACACAATAAAATACAACACAACACCGCAAAGAACAGCACAGGACAAGTGGATGCGACACAAAAATATAGAGCACAGAAAAGCACAACACAAATTAATCTAAAACACACAGTAAAGCACAACACAACATAAAACATCGCAGCTCAAACAGTGAAACATGGCACAGTACCTCACAAAGCAACAAAACAACAGCACAAAACAGCATACCACTGCAAAACACATCGCAACGCAGCAGCACAAAGCAATACAACACAGCACAATATAGAACAGTACAACAAATTACACCTCACAGTATAGCTCAACAAGGAAATAACACATCACTCAGCACACACACAGCTCAACACAAAAACAACGCAGCACAACACAATGCCACACAACACGAGACAATGCTTTCAGACAAAATTCTCGGGAACAAATAACACCACCACAGCACAGCACCGCACAGTGTAATATAACAAACCACATCACATCACACACAGCACAACACAACGCAACACAACACAACACACAACCCTCGAACACTATGCAAAATAGCACAACACAGGACCCCAGAACACCCTGTAACACATTACAACACAGCACTCATTGATACAGTACAGCATGACAACATAATAACACAACACAACACAACATCCCCGGAGAACAACACATTGAAACACGGCACTTCCAAATATAGCACAAAAATATATTTTA
>JAGKTI010014986.1:8680-21029 GCA_018397915.1 Birgus latro | reverse complement strand
GCAACTCCAGACCAGTTTCTTAAGACTGATGCATAGGTAGTAAATGTGTGGCCAGATTGTTACATGTACATTATAATTATGGATGAGGCTAGTTAAATAATTTTGCATTAGATTGTTGCAAGAAGCAGTTTTAGCCATGAACACATTTTTGTTGCCACTTTACACAGTGATCTGGTGAATAGCTGAATACATTTATGCAGGAGAATCTTAGGTGTTATAAAAGGAAAGTTAACATTGCATTTTAAATGATCTTCATCTTAACAAAACTAACATGGTGCATGGTATTTTTACTTCCCATTATGTGTGTATATGATGGGATGCTGCATGGCAGTGAGCCATGTATGATATGTACTGTAGTCTGTGTTGTATATTTCTGTTGTTGCTTTTACCAGTATATTTTAGCTATATAGTTGTTAATGCCATCCATCATCCAATCTTATGTTTTCCTATGAGGAGCATAGGAGCCCAGAGCTAGGCAAATTGGTCCTGACATTTAAGATCAGAGTGACCAGCCTCACTCATCCCTTTGTGGCATTACATGAGTAGTAAACCCCAACCACCCCTTGGATATAAACCTGCACAGGCTTAATCCTATTGGAGCACCATAATTACCCACTAAACCACCAGATGCCATAATTTGGCAATATGGTTACCACCTAGTGTAGTAAATAGTTTCATGGAGTATAGGAAACCATTTGGCTTGTCACTCATCTAGTCACCTATAGGCAGAAGGAAGAGGAAAGAATGGAGGAAAGAAAGACAAGAGGGAGTGGAAAGACAAGAGGGAGTGGAAACTCACCCATTGGCAGAAAGAAGAGGAAGGAATGAAGGAAAGAAAGACTAAAGAGGATGCAAGGAAGAGAGGAAAGGGCAGACACCCAAAGCAGCACAAGAATTAAAAGCTCTAAAATGAAGTTAAAATCTATGCATACCAAATACACTCTACCTGATGGCAAGGCTGTAGTTTAAGTTTATCTCTCTTGTTCTTATTAAATACTATACATACCTTGTAAGAAAGGTACAGAATCTCTTATGCTTATTTCCTTCATATATTTGGGTGACATCATGTTGAACTGGATGGGTTACTCTCTGAAAAGAGAGTAGGCCTTTAAATGTAGCCCTTAAATTATGGATATGATAGTCAGTGTTCAGCTTTTCAATAACTTTTTGCAGTTGTTTGTGTAGTGGGAGAAATGCCCAGGCACTATAAAGTGATCGTAATGGGTGATATGAATGAAAGAGTAGGCACAGGTCCTGAGGATGACAGAATGGGTTTTAATGGAGTACCAGGAGAAAATGATCATGGGAAGTGACTGAAGGATATGTGCCAGGAAAGGAGGTTGTGCATTGTAACTCGTATTTCAAACACAAAGATGCACATAAATATACAGTACATGATGTACAGGGAATGGAGTTCATGTTGTATGGAACCTGGTTGATTACCTGCTTGTAGAGAAGTTGACGCTGGGAGTGGTTGCTGATACGAAGGCTGTGAGAAGACGATGTGGAGGTCTGTCAGATTGTGGTATGCAAAATCAAGCTGAGAGGAGTGGACCAGGAGAGAGAGAAACTGAGGATCTAAGAAATGGCAGATGAATACAGCACCAAAGTAGGGGGGGAGTTGGAATCAGTGAATTGGAATGAAATGGATCTAGACAGCCTGTGGAATGCATATAGGGAATGCTTAGAAACAGCGGTGTGTGGTGTGGCAAGAGTAACAACAAAGAAGAAAGGTATGACATGGTGGATGAAGAGGTTAAGAGAGCAGTGAAGGAAAAGAGGAAGAAGTGGATACAGAACAGGGGTTCATTTGAAATACATTGAGAGAAAGAAACATGTAAAGAGACTAGTGAAGAGGAAAAAGGAGGAGGTAAATGATGATCTAGGTAGAAAAATGAATGCAAATTACCCTGAAAATAGGGCGTTATTCTGGAAAGAGGTGCGGAAAAGTAGAAGTGATGGCGGAAAGAAGTGTGAAGGATGTAAGTGGTTGATGATTAACCCATGGAGATGAAGTAAGGGCCAGATGGAAAGAATATTTTGAATGCTTGATGAATGGGAATAGAGAGAGCAGAGCCATTGTAAACATGATTAGTTTTAGTGGTGTGCAATGAAGGAATGCAGTGCCAGGAAATATGACACTCACAGAGGTGAAGGATGTTGTGAAGCGGCTGAAAAACAGGAAAGCAGCTGGGGTTGATGAGGTGTATGCAGAGATGATTAAGTGTAGTGGAGGAAACGGAATGAAGTACTTGTTGGAGATATGTAAGAAGGCATGGATGAGTGAAACTGTGCCAGCAGAGTGGAAGAAGGCTGTGATCGTACCCCTGTACAAAAATATAGGTGAGCGAAGTGAGTGCAAGAATTATCTTGGCATAAGTTTGTGTTGTAGGTAAGGGATATGGTGGATGAGTGTGTGAGAAAGAGAGGTGTGGAAGTTGGTGAGGCTAGGGGACTGGCAAGAGATCGAGTTGGCTAGATGAATGTTGCGAGAAGTGCATGATGAGGGATTTGGCACCCCTTTTTAAAGTGACGTCATCTGGATTGACTCTGTCGGATATGTTTACGTGAAGCTTCAGAATGTGATGAATGTTTTTGGCATACCAAATATAGCGAGGATTCCAAGGGCTTAAATGGTGAGCGAATGGAAGCGTGGCCCATTGGATTGAGCAAACTTGGGATGTCTTGACGTGAGAAAGTAAGAGAGATCAGAAGTCCTAGTGAGTGATGAACAGGGTGGCTTTAGGAGTGGCAGAGGATGTGTGGATCAAATATTTGCAGTGAGACAGATAGCAGAGAAGGCCTGTGAGAAGGACCATAAGGTGTTTATAGTATTTATTTATCTGGAAAAAGCATGCAACAAAGTAGACTGAGAAGGATTGTGGAAGGTTTTGCGCATGTACGGTGTAGATGGTAAGCTGCTAGGTGCCGTCGAGAGTTTTTATGATGGTAGTGAGGCACGTGTAAGGTCATCCTGGTCATCCTTCTTTTGGGTCTGGCAAAAGCTTTGCCATTGCACTTGACATCTCAAAGGCTTTCGATCGAGTCTGGCATAAATCTTTAATTTCCAAACTGCCCTCTTATGGTTTCTATCCTTCTATCTTTGCTTTCATCTCTAGCTTCCTTTCTGGTCGTTCTATAGCCGCTGTTATAGACAGCCATCGTTCTTCTCCTAGATCTATCAACAGTGGTGTTCCTCAGGGCTCTGTCCTATCACCAACTCTCTTCCTTTTATTCATCAATGACCTAAGCTGTACATTTAACCCTTTCCACTTGTACGCTGATGATTCCACCCTTCACCTTTCCATTCGGTTCCCGCAATGTCCATCTCAACAGTTATTTCAACAAACAAGGGATGAGGCCATGGCACACCTAATGTCTGACTTGGCTCGTATCTCTGACTGGGGTAAAAATAATCTTGTTGTTTTTAATACATCTAAGACTCAGTTCTTACACCTATCAACCCAACAAAATCTTTCACAGGAGTACCCCCTAATGTTTAATAATGCCCAGCTCGTTCCTGCATCATCCTTGAACATGCCTGGGGTTTCATTCACTCGGGATTTATCTTGGAAAGAACATTTTACATCTCTTGTGAAGTCTGCTTCCAAGAGATTAGGTGTGCTTAACCGACTCCAAATCTTCTTTTCCCCTGCACAGTTGTTGACTTTATACACAGGTTTTATTCGCTCCCGTGTGGAGCACAACTCTCGTGTGGGGAGTTTCCCCACATACAGCTCTTCTCAATAGGATGGAGTCAAAGGCTTATCGTCTCATTAACTCTCCTCCTCTTACTGGCTCCCTTAAACCTCAGTCTCTTCGCCGCACTGTTTCATCTTTATCTCTTTTCTATCGCTACTTCAATGGTCACTGTTCCTCTGAACTGTCTGCTTGCATCCCTCCACCTCTACGAAGGGCACGTAGCACCTGTCTAGCAACAAACTCTCATCCCTTTTTCTGTCCAACTCTCTAATGCAAGAGTTAACCATTACTCCCAGTCCTTCATTTATGCAACAGGTCAACTCTGGAACTGTCTTCCTCTGTCTGTATTTCCTACTTCCTATGATCTCCAGTCTTTCAAACACAGTGTGTCCAGGCATCTCGAGATGAACGGATCTTGAATTTGGCTCTCTTTCGTATTGTTTTTGTTTTTTCTTGGAAGGAACAGTTTGCAGGCCCATGGCCTTTGGTTCCTTCTTCGTTGCATTAAAAAAAATTAAAAAAAAGGTAAATGGCTATTTAAGTGAATGGTTCATGATCCGTGTGGACGTGCGGCAAGGTAGTGTGATGTCCCCATGGGTGGTCAGTATATATATGTGTGGGGTGATGAGAATTGTTAAGTCATGAGTAATGGAGAGAGGGATGGCATTGGTTATGGATGGTGGTGGATGGAATATTTCAAATTTGTTGTATGCTGATGCAGTGCTGCTTGCAAATGCCAGACAAGAACTTAGTAGACTAATGCAGAGTTTTGTTGATGTCTGTGAGTGTCGTGCCTTGATAATAAATGCAGAAAAGAGTAAAGTGTTGGTAATCAAGGGAGTAGGTGACTCCTAGTGTGACATTACAGTGAATGGAGAGAGACTGGAATTGGTGAGAGTTAAAATACCTGGGTAGTGATAGAGAAGAGAGGAAAATGTCCAAAATAAGTGAAAAGTAGAGTGACACAAGGAAGGAAAGTAGCTTGTGCTGTGAAAGCCTTGATAAGAAACAGAGGCTTGAGTGTTGCAGCTGCACAAGGCATACATGAAGGAGTGAGTGTTATGTGCCAACTTTAAATGTGTGGATGTGAGACTATGATGTGGCATGAAAATTAATAAGTCCAGGAGTGAGAGCAGTGGAAAGGAACTGCTGAGGAATTATGTGGAGTACAGAAAGTGGATAGGAGATGGAATAATGTGATTCGTGAAAGATGTGGTATGAGGAAGTCTGTGGACACCAGAATCGAAGAGCTTGTACCGAGATTGTATGGTCATGTGGAGAGAATGGATAGGAATAGAGTGGTAAAAAGGTATATCTGAGCGAATTTGAAGGACGGAGGAGGCACGGAAGGCCAAGGAGAAGGTGGAGGGATATGGTGGATGAGTGTATGAGGAAGAGGGGAATGGAAGTTGTTGAGACTTGGGCACTGACAAGAGATCGAGCTGGATGGATGAATGTTGTGAGAGAAAGTGCATGATCAGGGATTCAGCACCTCTTTTTCAGTTGACACCATTTAGATTGACTCTATTGGATATGTTTATGTGGGGCTACAGAATGTGGTGATTGTTTTTGGTGTATCAGATAGAGCCAGGATTCCCGGGTCTTGATTGATGAGTGAATGGAAGTGTGGCCCATTTAATTGGGCAGTGGGCTGTCTGGACATTGCTACTCCTCACCCTGCCCTAGGGTGGAAAAGAAGGTCTAGATGATGATGATGATTGTGTTATGACACTCAGTATTAACATTGTTATTTGTTTCAGGTGTTCAGCATTATTCTGTATTAAGAATTAGTGTAATTGTTCTCTATTTAGTAAAAAGTGGCACGGCCAGTTTATATACTGGCTTTTCTTGAAGTTTGTAATTTTAGCTTTTGACATTGTATATACTGGTAAAATATTCTATTTTCATTTATTTACTGTCTTAATGTTAGGACCAACTTGCCTATCCTTGGGCTCCTACGCTCCTTATGGGGCATCACAGGTTTAGATAATGTATGTATTTATGTATGTTGTTTATTCTGTGTGTGGTACTGTTGTATATGCATGCCTGAAGATTAATGGATGTATGTGTACTGTCAGGAAGCGACAGGTGTAGTGGAGGAGGAAAAGACAAAGGTGCGTGCCGTCCTAAGAAGAATCTTCCCAGAGGTTGTGGTTGACGATGCTCTGGTAAGTGTATGACTCCCACTTATAGGTGTAATATTTGTGGATTTGCTAGGTGATGCACTCTTCATGGACAAAGCCAGGGTGTGAAGTTTTGTTCTATTGTAGTTTATATATATTTACAGGACCTGGGAACATTAGTTTTATAATGAAATTATTAATATAAATCATACAGAACACAAGTATTGGGAAAGCTTTACTTCCTGTTATATTTTTATTAGTTCTAATTACTGATTCCAAAATATGTTTTTAAGGTAAGACTTTAAGATAGTTATGCTTTGCCTTTTTGTTTCCATTACCTGCCCATGAATACCATAGTTGCAGCTGTTATCCACCCTGAAGTTGAACATGGTCCCACATACAGTTTGTGTCAGTGGTAGCATGAAGCTCTTTTATGCTCCTTTTTATTTTTGCCATAAGTGCTGAGAATTAGTGTCCTACAGCAGTTGTTCCCATTTCAGGCCCTTCCTGTTAGGAAAAAGGCATTCAAGGTAAAACCAGTTGTTAGTCCTGCTTTTCTAAAATGCTGACATCCATCAAGTTAAAATGTCTAAATGAACATGAATAACAAGGTTCCGGGCCTTTTCCAGTGTAATGTTGAAACTACAGTATGAAGCGGTCTTAATATCTTAGTGTTGTAGCATTTTATTGTTCCTAACCTTTCATAGAATAATATTTATACAGAAGTTTAACAGTCAGGTTTGCAATGAATATACTTGTAGTGTTCTCAAATTGTGCTTCACATACGTAATCAGCGTCACAAGAAAGATCAGGGTTCTTCAGTACAGCTGTGTAATAACTAATTGCTATAAAATTTGCAAGATATGGGAAATTCATCTGCCAGAAGGTGTCAGTTAATTGCTTAAGAAACTGAAAATAATATGATGGAAAGATTTTGATGTATAGTAATTTATAGCCTGAGAATACAGTATGCAAAGTAAGAAGTTTAAAAATTATTCATATGTAAGAAGTGAACTGGAAAGGTTCTGTAGCATTGTTGTGAAGTATATACTAATGAAGCTCTAATAACTAGATCACTTTATAGCTGAACTTAGCCCCTCCTTTTCTCTAACTCACTCATGTACAAGATGTCACAGGACTTAATGCACTAATTCAGGAGATTGCTGAAGCAATTCTAAGGTATAAATGTCCTGTGAATATATGTTGAAATTCCAACTGTGATGGAATATTGGGTTTTTGAATGGAATGATGGTGGCAGGGAAAACCTCCCTTTGCCTTCTTAGGTACCAGCCTTAGTATGCAATAGTAATGGCAGGGAACCCACCCATTTCCTTCCTAGGTATGGGCTGCATCTGGTTGGAGCTCCTTAACCCACTAGACCACAAGCCATCCATTTGTCAGTTGAATATTACCACCTTTCATAGTACAGTCGGACCCCTACTTACAAAGGATCGAGTTACGAAAATTCCCTGATACAAAAAAAAAAAATGTGTTTGTGTGTGGGGTGGGTCAGTCATAGCAAGGAAGGATGGGGTCAGGTGAAGACACTGACAAGGAGGTGAGGTGATAATTGCAGTTCAGGGAAGGGTAGGGGATACGTGAAGGAGTAGAGACAATAATGGTCTGTAATCTGTGTGGGAGAGAGAGAGAGAGAGTATAAGAGTGAGAGATGGACTTATGAGAAAAAAAACGACTTATGAAAGACCTTTAAGAACCAATTATTTTCGTAAGTTGAGGACTGCCTGTAAACTGTTTGGCTTGTCATTCAGTGTAGTCACTTAAGTTTGCACTATATCATGAGTAGATTCCGAGTTATAAACTATCAGTAAAGTACGCTTTGTGAGCGCGTGACGAGGGAGAGAGCATATGTACCTATGCCCATCATCATAATTTGAGGCGCTGAGTGGAATAACCTCTTGTCCACCACAGTGGCCCTCTTCTAGTAGTACAATAACTAATCATGTGAAAAAATGCCCCCAATAAGGGTGAAAATCCCATTTTATAGAGGGTACTGACTGACGACTTCGCTGCACACAAAGGTGTTTATACTCTGCTATGTAGCATTGTCTTCCCCAGGTCCTGAACCTTGGAAACCAACATCAGGCTCAGTTATTCCACTGGTGTTAAGGTCGATTTTTCCTTTGCATTCACGTTAAGACACGCATCTATTGTCAGCTCCATGTAGGGGAAGTCCCAGAATGGTATTAATAACCGCTTGAACACCACAGGCGTGTTCAAGGTCAACAGTATGGTACGGACCAATTTTCTTAGCTATATACTGTATATACAGAGATATCCCGATTATCCAGGCTATATGGTGTGAAGGGGTGACTGGTTAATCCGAAATCATGATTAATCCGATCAATACAAAACACAAGTACAGTACTCTACTGTTAAATTGATTTATTAATGGATTACCTTACTGTTTGTATCAGTACTCTGCTTTTCACACATACACACAAGAACTAACAAAAGAATAAGCAATAAAAAAAAAAACTATTTCTTCACTCCGAATCCGGGTCGTCCACCTCGGGTGAACGCGAACGGAGCAGTGCCTCATCAACGGGGCAACAAGTGGATGGTGAATCGGCAGCAGTGGACCCATGTGTATTTGAGACACCTGAAGGTCCAGATTCAGGAGAAGAATCTGCTACAGTACCGGGAGGAGAACCAGGGGGAGTAGCAGTACGTGGACGGAAGAACTGCGAAATCCTTAAAAAAAAAAAAAAAAAAAAACACTGTAGTAGCTGCCTTTGGTGTGTCCATTCTTGTAATGAATGAATGATGAAACGATAAAGAAAATGATGGAACTTCGTGATGTAATAAAAAAATAAAAGAACGCATCATTGTTACGTAACTTACCGAGTCTGACGAAATCCTGTGCCTCTGTGCTGCCGTTGTATAATGCCGTCTCTCAGCTCCCAAATGGTGTTGTAGCACCGAGAAAACTCGGCGTCGTCTTCCATCCCATCCAGGAAACTGAGAAGGACATCAGCAGCTTCACGTGCCTGTGAGAGACGAGGCCTAGGGACGCTGGCTGCATCGTCATCATCGCCATCGTCATCGTCACTGTCATCATCCTCTCTCCGCTGCACAGACTCGGCAATCTCTTCGTCTGTCATAATTTCAAACCCAGGATCTCCTTCATCAGCTTCCAGCCATTCCATAATGTCATCAGCTGCTACCTCTTCTCCCCCACGTCTTAAAGTTGCCTGGTATGGCTCAAACCCGTCAAAATCTTGGACAGCTTCCTTGTTTTGAAACAACTTGGACCAGGCATTGGCAAGCGTTGTCTGTTTAACATCATCCCAAGCCTTGGCCCAGTTAAATATGGCAGACTTCAATGAATAATTTTTACACTTTGCCAGTGTCCTTTGCCCTCTGGTATCCTCATCCTCATCATCAACCACAACCACGACCTAGGAATATACATGCAGACGAAAAATAAAGAAAAATAAAGACGTTGCCAGACCTCCGCAAGAAAGTGTCGTATCGATAGGTTAGGTTGCGAATTTTACTTTTTTTCACAATTAAATTTTACTTCGTAAACTTCTTTGTATAGATTTTATTTCATTAACCTCTTCAATATATTTTACTTCTCACAGGACACAAAACAACCCTACCTGATTGTAACAATCTCGGCACATGTTAGCCAGCATAAAAAAAAAAGAGGTAAATGTACGCTTTATTTGAAGCAGTAAAAAGACCCTGCCAGTTTAATTCATATTCCTTCAGATTATTTTCTGTATTTTTCTGACGTTTCAGGGGCGTAAGTTACTTTCCTGCAGAAAAAAAAAATCCTGTTTTTGGAATTTATTTTCTTTATTGCTGTTTCTTTAGCAGGCAGTTTTACCATACTCAGTGGATTATGCCTGTATGTGTTTTTTGTATGCAAATTAATATTACCGAATCTTGCCCAACATACTGAAAGGTGGATTTCGTTTTCCAACTGGATGCTGGGTTATGTTAGTAGGTTAGGATAGATTAAATTATTAGGTATAGTCAAGCTAGGTTAGGTTAGGTTTAGTTAAACTTAGATTTGGCCAGTACCTTCCACCATTACTAATATTTCCAATCAGATTATTGTCAGTCATATTATGGTTTTTCATTTGCACAACAAATGAGACCTCAAAACACTCAAATGAATTAAAAAACTATCAAATGTTAGAAAAGAAAAAAAAAAACCCAAAATAGGAAACTGCAATAAGGAACACATTTACCGTTTTTATCATCACGTGCACATACCTACAATTGTCTGTCTTACTAAATGTACTCAAAGGTGATTTTCGTTTCTCAACTGGATGCTAGGTTAGGTTTGGGTAAATTATTAGGTACAGTTAAGCTAGGTTTGGTTAGCTGTAGTAAAACACTAGGTGGCAGTCACTTGCACCGTTAGGCTGAGTCAAACGAGTTGACGGGGAAACATATTTAGCATGAAACATATTACCGCCTCAGAAAAAAATCACAAAGTACAGACTGGAAAAATTGATTTGGTAAGGTGATTTTACTGCCTCTGATAAAATGTATGTTTACCAAAAGAAAAGCTTTTCTTGTATTGAAGGAGTTAGTGACATACGATGAATTAAAACTTACCTCTTCAAGGAATTGTCGTCGGTAGAGTCGCTTGGCTGCGCATATGATGCCTTGATCCATAGGCTGGATAGCCGATGTTGTGTTAGGAGGCAGCATGATGCACCTTATTTGTCCATCATCGCTCACGAGTTCAGAAATGCCAGGATGAGCAGGGGCGTTATCAAGCAGGAGAATTGCTCGTACACGAGCTGGTGCAATATTCAGCACTTCCTGTTGAAATCTTCGCACCTCAGGGATGAAATGATCAAAGAACCACTTCTTAAAAATCGCCACGTTGAACCAGCCTTTCTTGGAGAAGTCGTACAAAACAGGTAATTTATCCATACAGGTGCGGAGACAGCGTGGGCGACGAGCCTTGCCAACCACGAGCGGCTTCAACCGGTGCAGACCATCGGCACTTGCAGAGCACAACACAGACACACGATCTTTGGAAATTTTGCGTCCAGGAACAGACTCTTCATGGCGCTGTGCAAGTGTGCTCAGGGGCAATGACCGGTAGAATGAACCAGTCTCGTCAGCGTTATATACCTGGGAGAGAAGAAGACCTTCTTCTTGTATAAGCTTCAGCAATTTCTCCCGAAACGGCTGAATTTGTGATGTATCTGCATCCAGAGACTCGCCAAACACACGTCGGTTTACCATAGCATGCCTTGCTTTGAAACGAGAAAGCCAACCATCAGATGCCTTGAAATCCTGAATGCCGATATGGTTAGCTAGCTTCTCTGCAGCACACTTAATCTCTGCACCCCGTACCATAACGCCGACACTCCATTGCTGAACAAACCACTTATACACTCCGTCTTCTAGACGATCATCCACTGCAATTTTCATGGTTTTTCTGGCAGCCGACGACCCACTGACTTTACAGTCAGTGGCTATCTTACCAGAGAATTCCATTAGTTTTGCCTTGGATTTTCGAATGTCAGACACAGTTTGCTTGCCTATTCCGTAGAACTCTGAGCAGTGCTTAATACTCCAACCAGATTCAAGTTTTTTAATAATTTCCAGCTTCTGTTGCAGCGTCAGGACAGTTCTTTTCCTCTTTGTTGGTGGTGGAGCCATGGATATAATGATGAAGGGCATTGCCAACATCACAAATATAAAAATAAACCACGGCCATACTGGTAAATCAGCAGAGGTAACAGGTGAACTAGCCATGGTGAATGTCGCACACGTGAGTGACCGAGTCAAACAAGGCAGTCGTGAGCGAGAGGTGTGGGTGGGGGGTAGACTCACGCTCGTTTACTCGTAGCTCGCTCGCTAGCAACCGCGGTGCTTTCTGTTTAAACTGGAGCTATCGTACGGTTAATTTTATGAATTATCGTACCAATTAATCATTCAGTCACGGCCCGATTAATCCGAAGGCTGGATAATCCGAGCCTGGATAATCGAGCTTTCACTGTATTGCATAGTGAACAATCATAAAACGAGGCCTGACTGTATGTCCAGCTTGCTAATAGGCAGATATTGCCTGAGTCCTGTATTACCTTCAGTATAACCAATATTCCTGTATAAAACTAGTGTCCTTCGTTGGACCTTTCACGTTAGATCGATTGGTAAACCCGCCTTAAAGAAACTTGGATTATTGTACAGAATCTGTAACTTCTCTTACGAGCAGTTAGCTATAATTTACAATAGTCACATGCTTTCTCTGCTTGAATATTGGTGACCCTTGTGAAGTGGGTGTGGAGAGGTTGCTCTAAAACAACGACAAAATTCAGGTAAAAGGTGGCGACCATCATCCACTCACTTGATGTAGTGCTGCCTACTTCTTCTTTACCCTTTATTATTATTTTTCTGTGCCTGCCCTCCTCTCTCCCTGTTTCTCCCATCTTTCCTGTCACTTCTTATTGCTTTTCTTTCCCTTACAGGTGGCTTTACATTGAGTGACAAGCCAAATGGTTTCCTGTAAGCCAAGAAACCATTTACAA
>JAGKTI010014984.1:0-21030 GCA_018397915.1 Birgus latro | reverse complement strand
CAGAAGGTGATGTCTGGGGATGATGGGAGGAAGAGGGCTTGGTGTGGGATATGGGTATGTTGATGGAGATTGTTTAGTATAAAAAGATTGTCTGTTTGGGACTGTAGTACCAGCCCTCTCTCTGTGTCAGGGTTGTTGACATGCCAGGCTTACGTCTTGGCATTGAAATCACCACCCAGGATAATGTTGGGTATGTTAGTGATGTGGTATATTTGTGGAGAGTAATTGTGTGGCACTGTGGGGGACGATTGTGGGAGGAATGTATGTGTTGGCGATTGTTACGTGCGATTTGTTACCAGTGTATATTTTAATTGATTGTATTTCTGTTGTGGTGTCTTGTGGGGGGAGAAGTGACTTTGTGTGTGCAGAGGTATCTGAAAAGTTGATTGTTGATTGTTTTGCGTGCCAGGGTGATGAGTCCACCGCCACTGCCGTCGGCCCAGTCTTGTCTAATGGAGGTGAAATTATGAAGTGTAGGTGTTTTTTGTGTTATATGTAGTTTTGTTTCATGTAAGATGGCAGTGTGTATGTTTTGTTGTTTGATGAATTGTGTGAGTTTTGGTTTTTTGGAGTTTATGCCATCTATATTTATTTGAAGTATGTTTATGTTGTGTGTACGATGTGTGTTGGGTGCTGCAGTAAGGGGGGGGGTGGGGAAGAGGTAGGAGAAGATTGTGATGGAGGTAAGGGTTGGGGTGAATTAGATTGGGGTGGAATGGGGGGAGTTGGGGGATTGGATGGTGTGGAATGGATCAGTGGGTTGGGCTAAGGAGGTGTACAAGAATTAGGAGTGGGGTTGGTGGGTGGGTTAGTGGGTGGGGGCAAGGAGCATAAGGAGCAGGCCCAGGTGTCTGTGTAATGTTTTCTGGATGCAAGTGTTGTGCAGTTGTAGTGGGTCCAGTTCTTGCAGGAATTGCACTGAACTGAACCCATTGTCTGTTGGCTCGAAGTGATAGGTTTTGAGCATGTTGGACATATATATTTGTTGGTGGGTCCAGGATTGCTTTCAATGTCCCCGGCTAGAAGAAGTCTTTGAGAAATGACCACTGGGGAGTCATTTCTCAGTGTTGTTGTGTAATACAGTACAGTACTGTATTGCTTAAACACTTCAGGATCTTCTTTTTAGTTTGCTGATGCAAACACTGTCGACTTTGAGTTTTTAACTTTGGCCAAACACTTTAAAATTCTCTTGTAAGATGCAGATTGCGTAAATTTTGAGATATAATTAACTTACTGGAGAATACTGAAGTGTAATATTTGAGATATATTAACTTCTATCTATCTATTGCCAGACACCATAATCCCATAAGGGGTGGCCATTTGACTTTGAGTTATTTTTTTTTATGGGGAGGGGCACTAACCCTCCACCAACCCACTTGTTGACACGTAGGGAGCACGTATGGTTTGGTTATATGGTTACCACCCAGCGTTGTAAATGGTTTCTTGGCTTACAGGAAACCATTTGGCTTGTCACTCAATGTAATGCCACCTGTAAAGGAAAGAAAAGCAGTAAGAAGTGACAGGAAATATAGGAGAAATAGGAAGAAAGGAGGGCAGGCACAGAAAAAGAATGATAAAGGCTAAGGAAGAAGTAGGCGGCACTACATCAAGTGAGTGGATGATGGTCGCCACCACCTACCACTTGATATTAACTTACTGGAGAATATTGTAGGTGTAATATGTAAAACAAGTTGCACAGGAGGAAGTATTTTACTCTCAACTCTCATATGATGATGGGAATACCCATTCGATCTGTACAAGATTCTGTTTGGCTTAGGATGTCTTGTACAAGTGTACATCCTTTGTCTTCATCATTTTTGTGATGGAGCTGTATACAGCATTTCTTGGAGGCTGCTCCTTTTATCAGCTTTGCCAGTTTTGATTTTACAGTATTCCCTCTAATAGATTTAACCCCTTCAGCTGGAGAACTTAATCTTCATTTTATTCTTGCTGTCTCCATTTTTGTTCAACTTAAGCTAGTTTTTTTTTTTTTAACTGGAGGAGTTAGATCTAACACTCATTAACTATTTCACTGTCACTGTTGAAGATCCCACCAAACATGATGTAATCATCAGATGCTTGCCTGATTTGAGAGAGAGAGAGAGAGAGAGAGAGAGAGAGAGAGAGAGAGAGAGAGATGTGTCAAAGCCAAAGACAACAGGGGCATTCTTGAAGTTTTTCATCAAGTGTTGTTGTATAGGGATGGTATTACAGGTAATTTCGTTGCTTAATGCTATTCAGATTGATTTGGTGTAACCATAGTTAAGTGAATTAGAACAGAATTGCATAATCCAAATGTGGTTGCACTAGGCTCTTAGTTTGGGTGTACATGTTTGTAAATATTAAGTTCATGGGGATGAATCTTACTATTGTCTTTGCCTTTTCAGTAGATTCATTACATTGAGAGAGAGAGAGAGAGAGAGAGAGAGAGAGAGAGAGAGAGAGAGAGAGAGAGAGAGAGAGAGAGAGAGAGAGAGAGAACATTCTAATAGAGCAATTGAGTCAACAAGATACCAACTGGCCATCACTGCCACCACACCTAACGCTACCACCACCGCTGTCACCACCTCAGTTACCACTGCCACCACGCTACTGATATAACCACCACCACCACCAGCACACTACTGTTACCACAACCACCACACTACTGATACCACCACTACCACACTACTGATACCACCATCACTGCCACACTAGCTACTGATACCACGACTACTACCACACTGCTGATACCACCACTGCCACCACACTACTGATACAACCACCACCACCACCACCACCACCACTGCTAGTTCTCACTTGCAGTTGTCTACCAGTACTGCCTCCATCACAAGCATTTTAATTACCACAGTCCTCACCATAAACATAATTTCTATCACTGTCACCATTTTTCACACCATTTTCGCATTACCACATTCACAACAAGTTACCATTGTTACAGTTACTACAGCAACTTCCATTCTGATATCTACCATCACAACCATCAACTACTACCATTTTGTCATTTCTACCAACAGAATAGTCTGCTGCCACAAGTACCATTCCCAGCACTATCACAGTCATCATGTCATCTGCCATTCCTGGCACTACCACTTTCATCAAGTCAGCCACCATTCCCATCACTACCACCTCAACTGTTCCCATTCTGCTGCCATTATCATAAACTCTACCACCATTCCCATCGTTACTGCTACAACCATTCCTGTTTCTGCTACCACTGTCATGAACTCAGTTACCATTCCCATCACCACCACATCTATTCCTGTTTTTTCCACCACAGTCATCACCTCAACCACCATTCCTGTTTCTGTCACCACCATCATCGCCTCATCTGCCATTCCCATCATATCACCACAGTCACTCCTGTTTATCACATCACTGTCATGAATTCGGCCACCAATTTACGTCCTTGCCATGTCATTCATTCCTGTTTCTCCCACCAGTTCAGTCACCACCATTAGCATTTTTTCAACCAACTTTTTTTTTTTTCCCCACTGCCCTCTTCAAAACCACAGTGTACTGATACTCTCCTAAAGATAGAGTCACTTCCTGGGTTGTATCGTATGTAACACTTTTATGGTCATGGCAGTGTGGAATATTGGGTGTTATGTGCCAGAGAATAATTTCATTTTGCTACCAACAAATCAGACAGCTGTACAGTATTTAGGTTTAACTCTGTAACTTTTTGTTGCAGTTTAATAGAATCCATTTGAAACTATATACAGCATGTTCATAAAGTTGTTTTTAAGTAAATGGTCCACAGAAAATTGATCCTCATTGAAATTTTTAACAGAAAATTGTTACTGACAGGTCCACTAACTGGTACTTAGTGTTGCTTTGTTGCTTACTAAATAGAAAAGTGTTGCTTCATTTTCATAGTTTGTGTTGAAGTAATTTCAGTGCATAACATTTTTAAAAGAATTAATTCAATACTTTTGGGGGCTTTTGTTGGTCAGGTGGATAGCATAAGTGTCTGATAGTTCTCTTGACCTAGGTCCAGTTCAACCCAACGGTAGACATTTAATAGGGTTCAGTAGTACCTCTATGTCCTTTCATTTGCTTTCGTATGTTTGCCCTCTGTCATGGTTCATTATCATCACCATTGTCTCTGATGTCTTACTTCCTCCTGGGAACCTACCAGTAGGGGATGGCCACGACAGGACTGCCGTTGGGCTATTTTATCCTCACATACCTCTCTAGCTCCTTTAGATGATCCTGTTCCCCTTCCTTTTATCAATATAGACTGCTTCACTCTGATCTTCCATAGCACATAAGGTGTGCCTCCTCCCACATTATTCTAAGTCTCACTTTCAGAGACTCTTTGCCACCCTGTCAGTGTTTATTCTTTGTATTTGTCCTTACCATTTCATTGTATTTATTTGTACCTAGTCACTATTTCCTAATTCCACACCTCACCTCTGTTGCCTTTTCTTCCATGCCAAAGTATTCATTGATTTATTACCTACATAATCCATCCTGCTTATACTGTAGCTGTTCTGGAAAAAATTAAATCTTCAGTTTATCATCTACAAAGTTTGCTGTTACTCATTGCTCAGGTCTCACTCCAATATATGAGCATCACAGTAAAGTTCTTACTTGCAGGGGTCTTCTAATATCAATAGGGGGTTAAGGGCAAGGACAGGTGTCATTGAGATTTGTTTGTAGTCACATCTTACTGGGATTAAGGTGTTTGGCTGTGGATGGATAGATATTTGTGGCATTACAAGTTACCACTTTGGTTTCATGCAGTTTTCTCTGATGACTAATACTATTCAGTTGGTCCATGATAGAGAGAGAGAGAGAAAGGAGTGGGTTGCCATATGTACGGTACTTGATGTTCATTTGCACTGATCAGCTGATTAAGCTGCTGACTTAATCATGATGGGTTCTCCCAGCTTTGCCGCAGCCTTCTCCTCCATATGCAGGAAAGCCATATGTTAGAATCTTCCATTTGTGGTCCTGACAAGTCAGTTGGAGATGTGATGTAGTGTTAGGATGTCTTGCTACTGAGGTTTGTGATTTTATAGTATTATTATATAGTGTGAGTCTCCTCTCACTACTCAGAGCTCAAAAATGCTGATGGGTGCATGAC
Organism: Birgus latro; assembly: GCA_018397915.1. Taxonomy (NCBI): domain Eukaryota; kingdom Metazoa; phylum Arthropoda; class Malacostraca; order Decapoda; family Coenobitidae; genus Birgus; species Birgus latro. The sequence goes on along the minus strand of JAGKTI010014984.1, from coordinate 15,938 downwards.
TATTACCAGTGTTGTGGGAGTGTATATCACTGTCATTCACCTGCACTTATGATGGTTATAAGTGATTGGTTGGAGTACCTGATTGTGTGGTGTGATTATCCCTGGCGTATGTCCCGAGAATGTCATATCATGCATCTGAACTAAGTCTGCATAAAGAACCAGCTTGGAGTTCATAAGAAGGGTTCAACAGGAAGAAGATTATCAGTCATAAATGTGGGAAGGCAGGGAAGATGATCTCTATTTTCTTCTCTCTGTTAATCTATACAAGCCTGACACTCTTATGTGTTACATGGACCTGTGATGCAGAAACTACTGTACTGTGCAGGCATCTTGTAACTAAGTGACATTATTATTGTTGTATTTTGTGAGAATTACTCTACACTTATGTATTATACTGTACACACACTAATTGTAGCCTATATTCAATATGCCATAGAAGTTGTACAGTAAAAGCTCAATATAACGGACTTCAATAGACCAGAATTCGATTTTATCGGACTCAAGGAGCTACCGGACTAAATTCCTCCATATCGGACAAAGTCTGATAAAGCCAGAATCAGTCCGTACTGCCTGATCACTTCAGCTATGTTCACCACAATAATGTAAATAAAAAACATGTTTATCAGTGTACAGTACAGTACAGTATTATTATATACAGTATATTATACCATCTGATTAATGTAGTGAAGTTATAACACAGTACAGTACCACAGTGGTAGTCAAAACAGTTTAAAAACCATTCATGCGATCTGGACTAATGTCCGATATATCGGAAAAAGTCTAGATTAGCGGGGGGAAGTCTGGATGTCGCTTTTATCGGAATTTCGCATTTTTCGGAATGGTTTGGGCCTCAATTAGTCTGTTATAGTGAGGTCTTACTACCATAATGCATCAGAGTGAGAAAATGATACTCCAGGTTCTGTAGGCAAATTTGTTGTGAAAGCACTGTAGCCCTCCACCTTGAGCCCTCACTTCCCACTCTTTGCCCTTGTTTTGACTCTTCATAAGGTTATGATGTGTGAATGCCTGACCTGGATAATGTAAATGAGGTGAATCATGTTGCAGGTGTACTGGGTGGGACCACTGTTAGGAGGAACCACTGCTGGCCTCATATATGAATACATCTTCAACCCTAACCGCCTACCTCGTTCACGTAAAGATTCCATGGATGGAGGTGAGTTTTATGCATTTATAAATTCATTTATTTACTTCATACTATTGTTTGTTATGATTCTCTCTCTCTCTGTGTTTTCAGGCCTGGAAAATAATATTATAGGTTCAGTAGTATATTTTGTAGAATCCCCTTTGTCTTCAAACATCACATATATTGCTATCTAATAATTGTCATATACTGTACAATATACATCATGTTTTGTTGAGAGGAAGGAGTATTAGAAACAAGAGTACAGTAGCATATTTTGTAGAATGCTCGTTGTCTTCAAACATCACATATATTGCTATCCAACAACTGTCATATACTGTACAATGTACATCATGTTTTGTTGTGAGGAAGGAGTATTAGAAATAAGATATTGTTACAGTTTAATTAATTTGAATGTCCATTACTGTGCTCAGGCAGTACAGTTTCTGTTGTTGAACCACAGATTCAGATATTTGACATGGAACTTGGCTGTGGGTAAATTGGTGATATAGGGACTTGTTTTATCTTTGGTTAGACACAAATAATCTTCTATTCATCACCTTTAGTATTACTGTATTATTTTGGCTTGGTGATTATACATACTGATTACCATATTGTTGATTTTTATGACATAGGTGAATGGCTTATACGTTATAGTATAGTACAGTACTCTCCAACTTACTGGTATTTATTATTGCAGTATAGTATTGTAATGCTTCACCTAGTGTTTTAGTAGTCAGCAGTTCTTCTGAAGCTTGTGAATAGTGTAGCATTGTTAGTGATGACTCCGGTGTCATATGGTATTAGATAGAGATTTCTTACATATTTTGTAGAACTCAGTTACTAGGATAACTTTTTTTTTTTTCCTCCTTTAACCAGTAAGTACCTGTATCATATTTCTTTTTTCTAGATGAATTACAGCATTCAGCTGAGTTCACAGACTGTGTGCGATACACAGTAAACACAGACGTTACGAATTTGTATATTTTGTACCATATATCAGTAATCATGACTGGATAGTAATACTTTACTGTACAGTGCGTGCATGATATGTCTGGCATGTATACCCTGCTGTACTGTACTGTGCATTATTTTGGAAACCTTAAGTTTGTGTGGAGTGCAGTGGCTGACAGTAATAAACTTCATATTGATGGTGGATAATGCTCTTATTTTACAGGTAACTTCCTGTTAGTTTATGTTGGAATGTGAGATTGGTAGTTGTAATCAAATGTAAATTGACCAATGCATGTTATTGAATATGTACTGTACGGTACAGTATATGCATATTGTATTTGGTCCTGGAAGTACAAAATTTGACAGAAGGATAATAGTCCCAAAAGCAGTATGTTCTCAGAGGTAATAATGGAATGACTTCCACAGTGTTTAGTACCTGTAATAGTGCATTGTTTTCTCAAGGATGTGTTCGAGCAGCAGCTGTGCACAATGGTGGCACATAGTATTCCTTGGAAGGTAGAGAGGGCCACCAGAAGGTGGAGTCTGAAACAGCTGTGATATCAGAAGACATTTGCTTGATCTTGTCCAATATATTGTTCCCTCTTGCTTTCATTATTTAGAGCTGTTAGAAGCTTCAGGCATATTTCTGTATATTTTCATCATCCATTTTTATTTAACCTAAATCACAACAGTGTTTTGTTGTTTAATTGTGCTTACTGTTTTAACCATTGAAAAATTGCTCAAGATATTATCAAGTGTGTGAGATTTAAAAGAGCAGTACTGTATTACACTGCTGTATGCATCCTATTGTAGGAATGACCATCAGTCATTGTCCATGTAAATTATGTATCCGTTTCATCATTTCTGTAACGTTTTTTCCATTTATAATGAAAATGTCTTGTACCATACATGGTGCAGAACTGTTTGACTGTAAGCCACCAGAAATATGATGTTTTTGTGGTTCCAGGCTCATCTGGATGTAAACCTGATAGATTGCAGGCTGAAGTTGACCTTCTCCTGCAGTCCATCATCCTCCTTTCAGGGGTAGGAAGGAAGATGAGGGACGTTTGTATAATCAGGCAGCAGAGCCTTCTGGTTCGGTGCTACTACGAGAAGGTGTCCCTCTCCAACATTGTACCATACCAGTAATATGAGATGTCATAGACAGCTGCCTTGGCCATTGCTATAGTTCCGTTTAAAGTGTGCCAGTGAGCAGTGGTGAGGGGTGACGTGGTGGGCATGTGTTACAGAACAAGTTGAGTCCTTCCCCCTGCACACTGTGAGGGGTGGTCATATGCAGCCCAGCTACCACCACCACCACCACCACCAACAACAACAACAACAACAACAACAACAACAGCAGCAACAACACCACCACCACCACCCTTCCCTGCCTTCTGTACATTACCACCCACAGCCGGAGCCATCACTTTACCATCCCAGGCTAGACCAACGAGCTTACCAATCAGACAGCCGGTCATGAGGCAACCAGGTACCATCTTCTATCACCACACACCACTACTTTGCACCATCTTCCACAACAGCTCACGGTCATGTGTTTGCCTGCCCTTACACACCACCACCAGATAAAGGAAAATTTAATATTAAAGTATATTTCTGAGAACTGTTTATTCCTAGTCTGGAGTAATTAGAGATTTGATGACTAATAACAGAAGTGAGAGGGAGAGAGAGAAACAAATTAAATAGGTTATGTCATTTTATTTTTTTTATTTATTCTTTAGGGCAGGCAAACACTTGGGCTGCATTTGGTCTGAAGATGATCTCCATAACAGAAAGGCAACACCAATTATGTTTATAGTAAGCAAGAAGGCACTGGGAAGTACACAAACTTCTTTTGATAGGAGTCTTCCACCATTTGGTGGTTAGAATGTGATGAATTCCAGCCTTTGTTGGTTCCTAATTTATTAATGAATCCACAGTCGTTGATACAAAAATACTTTCCATTCAGTCAATTCTTAGCAAGGTCCTGAGCATTGTAATATGTACTTCAATTTGTGACTGACGTACTGTAGTTAGTTAAAGTAGATATATATATTTTCTCTCTCTGTCTCTCTCTTTCTCTCACTGTATACTATACTCTGGGATTAGTAGTCATTATATTTACCGGTGTAAAGTTCAGTACCTGTTCTGTAGAATCATCTCAGACTGACTGTAGCCATGGTGCTATGCTTTTCCAGTGTGATATTCCAGTACAACCTGTTGCCATTCTGCTATGTGTTTGTTCTTGCTGCTTCAATATGCACACAAAAAATAACTTACAGTATAGTTTCATGATGCTTTCCAACTCCTTGAGGCACTGTATTCTTCATAATTTCCATGCACTAGCTAACTAACCAAAATGGTAATGTAAATTCAGCCAAGATCTGAGGTAAGGGTGAAGTTTAGTTAATGAGTAGATGAACTTTATTTTTACCATGCTTTTGGAATACAGCAATTCAACATTGCTGTTGAATCATTACAGTAAGTCCAACAGTGTACATATATGCATTTGAGTGTTGCCATGACTTCTGGAGAGGGACAAGAAGGCAAAAACCTCCTGCAGGCATGGGTCCACAGTTTTTTCAGTTATGGAAGCTTACTGGTTCCCCCATCCCTATTTATTTAATTTTTTATATGGCATGTTAATATGATTTTGTATGTTAATGATGCAGCATATGAGTATGTCAGTATTATCCATCCATCATCCAATCCTTTATTGCCCAATTAGGAGCGTAGGCACCCAGGATGAGGTTGTTTAGTCCCAGTATTTAAGGTGAGGACGACCAGCTTTGCTAGCTTTAAGTAACAAACCCCAGCCATCCCTCAGATTTAAACCCTTGTGGGCACCATCTAGTGTGAGTGCTGTAAGCCACTATACCACCAGGCATCATTTGGTTATATGGTTACCACCCAGCATAGTAAATAGTTTCTTGGGTTACAGCAAACCATTTTGCTTGTCACTCAGTGTGGTTTGACTTGAAGGAAGCAGTACTTCGAGTGAATAGATGATAGGCACCACCGCCTGCCACAGAGGATATTAAAAAAAATTAAAAATAACATAAAATAATTCAGTAAGTTGGAATATGCAAAATAAATCCCCAAGAAAGAGGTGGAAGAAAACTTCCTATGGTATTGAAAATACAGTCCATAGTATTATGAAGTCAGGAGTGTCAGAAGAACCATTCTGAAAAGTTATACTCAAGGAACAGGCGATGGGCTGCCTTTATTGAAGACCCGGAAGAACAGGCCCAATAATACTGAGCATAGATAAAGTAAATTTCTTCTAGTTCGAAGAGGATGTCACACTTGTTTATGTGATCTGGGCAGAACTAGATTGCTGGAGAAGGAAACTTTCATGTGGTGGCATGCCCCACAGTAATACAGATGCCTCTACACCCTTCCTATTTCATGAAGGTAGGATGATAGATAGGAGGAGAAAGGAAACATCAGCTTGTAGTTCACAAGATTACTTTCAGATAAACCTGGGGCCACAACAACAGTAACAGACTGGGCCACAGTTGCCACATTCAAGGATGCTGCTAGTGTTGACTTTGTCTTTGTCTAATTTTGTTACCTCTGCCAAGGAGTATGTTTTTGCTGGCGGTGGTTTGTTTATCTGTTAGCAGGATTACTCAAAAAGTTATGAATGGATTTTGCTGAAACATTTGGAGGGGTAGTTTATGGCCCAAGAAACAATCCATTCGATTTTGGTGGTGATCCGGATCATCATCCGGAGCCAGGAATTTTTTTAAAGGGATCTCCACCACTGGGATAGTGGCAGTTTCAACATTTATGCTTCTAACTTGGTAAATAATGCCTACAATACTTGCACAAAAATTACAAGATAACATTGCCATGAGATCCACCACACACTTCACCTTGGAGGAGGTTTGCAGTCTCGGATTGCTCTTCTTTACCTGTTTATTATTTATTGTTTCTTACTTTTTTATGTGGGTCTTGGGTATCTGTCCTTCAGTGGCTGCAGGCAACAGGGCTTACATGCTCTAGGTGAGTTTGGAAGTGCTGGTGCTGCTGTTTTGCCTGTTTATTTTCATGTTTGACCCGCCCAGTCCCCCCGACGTATGATGAACGTCACCACTTTTTTTCATGCTCAGACCCACCGACGTGCATCGTATGTCAGTCATTAGCAAGGCCTGTCGTTTGCACATTTTTCAAGATTTGCGGCATATGTGGGAGACCTTCCTCTACCTGCTTCAAGCGGGGATACTGCCTGGCCCCACCTGACCGCCCCTCCACCCTCCCACACTCGGCAATTCACCCATAGCAGTGACCTGGCCAGTAAAGTCATGTTGCGCCAAGGTCTCTCCAGTGACGAAATTCATGGTGAAAGTGATTCCTGAGGTGGAGGACAAAGAAATAAAGAAGCTAGAGCAAGAAACAAACAGAAGTGATGAGGTGTTATTGTCGTAAAGGAAAGTGCCATATATTGGAGTTTCTGGTGAGTGAACAATGCTTATATATATTGCCCATATTATTGTGTGAAAACCAATATCGTCTTGTACTACACATAAATTCGTACCAAAATAAATAAATAAATAAATAAATACGTAATTTAAAGTGGCTTGTACTAGTTAACCCCCTCATAGTTTGTTTTCTTTGAAGCCAGGTACCCTGAGAGAGAATGGAAAGGTAAGGCTGACTGTCACCTGTAGCAACATTTATAAGCTCAGGAGGGCGATTTCTTAATGAATTCCAGTTTCTCACCAAAAGCATAGGTTTGAGCCAAAAAAAAAAGACAAGTTGAAAAGTGTTCGGGTTCTGAGGGTGGGTTGGGTAAAAAAGCTGTCGGTACTGGGTGGGTTAAAGGAAGTTTTCCTTTACATGTGTTTTCAGACTCCTAGGCCTTAAGTAGTGTGCCAGGGCCATAAATCATGTGGTATTTCTTGAGCCCATATCAGAGCTTTCTCTGCCCTCAAGCCATTTCCTTTTTCATGACAAGGTTTAGGATACAGTTCAGTCAGAAATACAACACTGTATAGTATAGCCACTTCTCTAATTTTTCCTCAGATATGCTTTATGGATATATCTCTGCAATGCCTCCTTTAAAATCTGGCATATGGCGCATGTTCCATAACCACAAACTGGCCATCACCACTGTCGCATCATGTAAAAACGTTTGGATCCTGTCCATAACATTCTGTCACTGACCTCTCATCCCAAGAATTTGAGCATTGGAGACATGGGCTCTTCTTACTACGACCTCTGCTCATTACCACACTTGGCTTGTGGGGATTTTGCTGCTCTTCCTTGGAGTGAGTAGCCTTGCATAAGGTTTTCTCTCACACCTCTATTGTCATGGACCTGAAGTTAGAATAGCAGTGATCAGAAGGCACACAGATATCACATTCCTTGGGAGAATGGTTAGGTATGCTACCATCTTCCAAATTTCCAACTTCTTGTGAAAGACTGGGATAGAATCATTTTAGCCAAAAACAAACAAGATTTCAACTTGGCAAGTCCATTATTCTCCCACACTCTGTGTCCAATCCAGGTCATTCAGACGTACAGTTGATGTCAACTTTACACTCCACGGAACTGTTGATCATTACTCCTTGGATAGGCTGAAAGTATTGTGCAGCATTCCATGGGAGCTGAAGGCTTGCCAGTGTGAGCCAGGTTCCTAAGCCTTGCCTAATGATGCACACAAATAAGCAGTGACTGTGGCACCTGAAGGCCAGTTGAATACAATAATAATAATAACAATAACAATAGTAGTAATGATGACGATAACAATAATAACAATGCTGATGTTGATAATAATAAAAAATAACAGTAAACAAATGCATTCAGTATTGCCATGCAAAACAAAGTCCCCTACTGGATGATATCCATATGTATGTAATTGACCTTGAAAGTAGATGGCTGGTTGTTTCGCACAACACACCGTCATGGTATGGGGAACAATTGTGTGAAGTTGTCCATGCATGTGGAAGTTACAAAGCGGACACCAAAGTAGGTATGGCTGTTAAGTATGACAGCACCCGACCTTGTTTGAGCCCCAGGTGTGACCCTGACCTTGAGAGCAGGTAGCTGGTTGTTGTGTGTGACACACTGTCATGGTATGGGGAGCAATTGTGTGAAGTTTTATCAAAATCTGTCCATGCATGTGGAAGTTACAGGGTGGACACAAAATGGCAGATGCCCTTGTTTCAGCCCCAAGTTTGACCTTGACCTTGGGAGTAGATGGCTGGTTTTGCACACGACATAACGTCATGGTATGGGGAACAATTGTGTGAAGTTATATCAAAATCTGTCTGTGCATGTGGAAGTTACAGAGTGGGCATGAAATTGCAGATGACCTTGTTTGAGCCCTAAGTGTAACCTTGACCTTGAGGGTAAATGGCTGGTTTTTGCATGTGACACACCATCATGAGAAACAATTGCGTGAAATTACATCAAAATCTGTTCATGCATGTGGAAGTTTCAGAGCTGACATGAAATTGCAGACGGATTGACATACTGATTGAATTGCACAAACCTTTAGTCCCCAACTGGTTTCACCGGTAGGGGACTAATAATGCTAACGATAATAATAATAATAATGCATCAATTAATACTGTAATGGTAATATCCATCTGCCTGTTATCCAATCCTTTTTTGTCTCATCAGGTGCATACCTGCCTGGGGCTAGGTTTTACATTCCTGGAATTTAAGGTAAGGGTGAGCAGCCATATTCACTTCTGATTGGCATTGTGTATGCATTAAACTGCAGCCACCCCTTAGATGGAAACTTTTATAGCCCAGTTCATTTGGAGCACTGTAACCCATTAGACCACAGGGTGGCCATTTGGTTATATGGTTATCACACAACATAATACTGTACTGTAAATGGTTTTCTGGATTACAGGAAACCATTTTCTTTTCACTTCATGTAGAGTCAACTGAAGGTTGCACTACGTCAAGTAAGAGGGTGATATATCAGGCATATTTCGCCATCCAAGAGTTCTCGACACATTGTTCTGTGAGAAAAGAACAGGATTAAAATGAGATAAGCATCCTTGCATTTTAATTTCTTCCCTTCTTAGTAATCATTGTATGCTCTCATGACTTGAGATGCCTCCTTGATACAGTAAGCTCTCAATTATCCATCGTCACAATATCCGGCCCAGTGCAATATCTGGTGCTGGTTGCTTAGCTTTATTAAAGCAGTGTCCAGCAAAATTATGCAACATCTGGCACCGAAATGAGATGTAACCAGTAGTTCTATGCAATGTCTGGCATTGAGGTGTATCAGTTGACTCAAAAACGGTAGCCAACTGGCTCTATATTACTGTATTGTATCATTATTTGATTGCATTTGATGCTTAATTTTCATCTTTTGTTCGTGGGAAAGTTTTTAGGAGAGGGTCGAGATGGATAGTAATGCAGTATCCGGCTTGACGGCAGATATTGAGCAGTTGGGGATACTATGCAATTTCCGGCATTTCACATTATTCAGTGTAGGTATAGGCTGAATTATGCTGGATAATTGAGAGTGTACTATAATTCTTTTCTCCAGTGAATGTAAGCTGTTGTTCATGATTTGCTTCTCCTTGCATACCAGCAACATCATGTCTGAGTTGTCTGATTTGAAGCCTCATTGGATTCACATTCTTCGAAAAAGAGTATACTCATTCAAGCCACAGGCCAAGAATGTTAAAATACCAGCCATACAGAAGTACTGTAGGTTGAGTAACACTGCCTGCAAAGCCTTATACTGACCCCATGCGTAATGATGCCTTTTTTGACAGGTGTACAATATACATTGTACTGTGGTTGGTAATTAGCCACACACTCATCACTCAGGCAGGAAACTTAGCCACAAATAAACAGACTCAGAGTCCAAACTGTCTTGCATTGTTACAATTTACATTTCAGATTTCTTTTTCTCCAACAGTTTTTGGCAATTGTTGGAAAATTATTAGCTGGTTTTGGCACTTGGTTAAACATCCAGTCCATAGAAATTATCAACTGTACCATAGCCAACCACAATATGGGATTCTATAAGAGGAAGTATGGCATCTTTTGCACTGACTGATTGAAGAAATACCTGAAATGGCTGAATTACACACCAGAATTAAGCATTTTGAAGCCACACCTCAGGCAGTTTTGTCAATTTTCCCCTTTTTTTCCATTATGTAAATTGTGTATGGTTGGATTGTGGTCACATGGGAGGAAAGGAGGTGGTAATTAGGGAATCGCGTAAGGACATGACATATGTACAGTACGCAAAAATTTTGTATAGTAAGAGGAGTTTCAGGTATCCAAGACAGATCAAACTGTCTGCTGTAGTGATATCTGTACACTTGTTCAAAAGTACAGATGCAGCTTTTCTGCAGAGCTGGCCTGGTTACTGTGTTCCATGTCCCAGTCCCAAATGATAATGATGACTGACTGATATCTGCTGTCCCAACTGTTAAGCTTCAGTGATCATCCCCAACCATGAAAACAGATGCCTTTATCATATTCTCACAGACCAGGCTTCTTATTACTGTGAGCCTTGCCCTTGGAATGCTATTCAGGGAAAAAGATGAGGTTTAAGGGGCTAAGAAATGTCAGTTCAGTTCACCACGATTTCACCTGATAAACTGATTAAGGTTTTGCTATTTGGACAGGGGTGTCTGTCATAGGTCATATCTGGATATCAGGTTCATATTTTAAATACTTATCCAGGTGTTGCAGGGATAATGGGGGGGGGGGCAGTAACTGTCAAATTCCATTTTGCCACTTCCAAGCATAAGAACCTGAAGCTAGGCTATCATTAATCCAGAACATTTGTGACTGACCTATGCCTCTGGTAGCATCAATATGATCCAAAACCCTCAAGCCACCTCTAAAACTTGAACTCTGGCATGTAGACCACAGAATGCTTCAACCTCAGTCCTTTACCAATTATGGGTGGGCAAAAAAGAAAAAGTTACAAGTATAAATATTTAGCTTTTGTGCCTGTGAGCTGCTGCTTCAACACCTAATCCCTTTTCCCACATAAATACAGTACCTCTTTGGGACTAGGAAGAGAATGTTTTGGCTGTGTCTTGTTTATTTTTACTGGGTTTGTTATTCAGGGAGCTCAGTGAAGTTAACCCATCATGTACTCCATGAGTTCAACAATTTAAGATGGTGTATAGATACTATATATGTGATGTTCCCTCTGCTTGAGGGGATGCTTGCAAGAAGTCTTACCCATATGCTTATGTTGTCTGTATGACACTTCACAGATGATTTTTTTTTTTTTTTCACAAACAAGTTTAATTGTAACATAATACCTGCTGGCAGTACAGAGTATTTTACTGATGGAACTTCAGTGGTGAGTGACACTGTAAAAATGCCTTTGCCAAAAGGGAAACATTGTTATAATTTTTGAAACTGTAACTTTCTGTGGAATGCTGTGCATCAGTAAATGGCTTTCTGCCAAAGGTATCAGAGAAACTGTAGTTAGCTAATCATTGCTTTATCTTGAGAGAACATGCTTTGTGGAAGTGTGTACCTTATGGCCTGTACAGTACAGTAATTTGTTGTATGCCATAGACTTTAATTTTAAATTAGTCAACAGTGGCTGTAATATAAGTATGTTTGTTAAGTAAACAGTACACTATTTGTTATTTATTTAGCAATAACTTCACAATGGTAGATACTGGTACATGTATGGAGATAAGTATCCACCATAAATGCAAATTTTAGAGTACTGAAGGTACCATACACACAGTATGCCAGTGTTTAATGCATTGCAGTGCAGAAAGTACCATACTAATTAAGTGTGCTTTATAGAGTTTCCTGTACTTACATACAGAGCAGAATATTCAAACATGTAATGCTGCTGGGAGTGTAAGTTTGGCTTTTAACCATAAATGTTGATGAGTACACCTTAGAAAGGTTAATGTGGGATTGGCTGTTACTGTTGATATGTCACTTGTAATTGTCTCTCTGCATACAGTATATGCTTGTGAACTAGCAGACACTAACACATCATTTTTTTTTATTACTACATATTAAAGTTGTAGTACTGATAAGTATGTTCATTGTATGATGTGGGTTTGACCTACTGTATAATTTAAGTGTGTGCATTAGTCAGCATATAAGATATTAATTTGTGTTGCATTTGTGTGTGTGTGTGTGTATTTACCTAGTTGTGACATACAGGAAATGAGCTACACTTGTGGGGTCCCATCCCTGTTTCTTGGTAAGTCAGATTTTGCTTTGAACTCGTTTAAGCTTTTGGACTGGACGATCTCATTGTCCAGGTTATTCCATAGGTCTATGCATCTATAGTAAAAGTCCTCTCATTTGGCATCTTTGGGACCAAGCAGGTGCCAAAAGAGCAGAAATTGCCAAATGACTGGGAAAACCTGCCAAGAAGTTTCTAGCAATCATGGTCAGTCACCCCAGTGCAATCACAGTGTCTACCAAGTATTATTGGTCAACCCTAAGTACTAAATACTTAACCTGTGGATTGTGTAATTACAGTACCTTTTTTTGTGCCGCGTCATTTTTTGTGGTTTATATATATATACATATATATAAACTTGAAGGTAAACATCCAGGGCATCATCTGGTGAAAAAGAAAAAAAATCTCTCTCTCTCTGTTTTTGTGTAGCACCATGCGTAAGTTTGTGTAGGGGTGAAGTAGTTAGCGGTGATGCACAGCTAGCAGGACAGTTTCCAAACTTTCAAAAGGTCCCGCTTACAAAACCAAACACTTGTGAGTCATGATGGCTGACTGCGCATGCAGTGTTGGCAAGTAGAAATCTTCAAAAGCACTACGTTGTAGGGGAACTGTTCAAATTTTTGTGCTAAATTGGACTTCAAAAGATATAGAAGAAAATCTAATATTTATTGGCGCTATATTATTATGAAAAGTGCTCAATCTAGCACCAATGGTGCCAAGTTGGCAACTATGGGTGCACGGGTACCAGCAATGAGCTGGTGCCGATCAGCTCAGCATATGTGCTGGAGGAGCAGATAACTTTCGTAATGGGACTCTTTATAAAAACCACCAAAAGACCAAGAATACTGTAAGTCCAGATGCTAAATGAGAGGACTTTTACTATATATGGAAAACTATATTTCTTGACATCCTTCAAGCAACTTGACTTTTTCAGTTTCATTCCATGTCCTTTTGTTACTCTCCCATCCCATACAAACAAATCTTCTCTGTCATTTTTTTCTATTCTCATCATGGCCTTGAACACTGCAATCATGTCGCCCCTCTCTCCCCTTTCTTCTAAGGAAGGCAGGTCTAGATTTTCCAGCCTTTCCCTGTATGACAGATCTGCCAGGCTAGGGACCATCTTGGTTGCTGTTCTTTGTAATCTCATGGTCTTATTTATATCTTTTTATATGGGGACCACACTGCTGCTGCATATTCCAGCCTGGGGTGGATCATGGACAGTATCAATTTTTTGATCTCCTCATCCATGTATTTTTTTTTTTTTTTTATGCAAGGTAAAAGGAAGCAAAGGCCAGGAGCCCACAAACTGTTGCTCTAAAAAAAAAAAAAAAAAAAAAAAAAAAAAATCCNGTTTATCTTGTTAAATGTGTTTTTCAGGTGACAAATTATCCTGGACCAGCACTCCCAAGTCCTTCTCTTCTCTTGCTCTTGTGATTAGTTTATTACCCTTCAAATAATTCAGTGATGGTCTCTTGGTACTTTTACCCATTTCCAATATTTTACATTTTTTTTGCGTTGAATTTCATTTCCCACATCCGGCTTCAGTCACGAATCCTATCTAGGTCCTCCTGCAGCATTTTACAGTCTTCTTAAATTTCTACTGTCCTCATGATATTTGCATTGTCAGCAAACAGACTTGCATAACTGTTCATTCCATCTACAATATCATTTACGTAAATAAGGAACATTATGGATGCTAACAATGAGCCTGTGGGACTCAACTTGTTATGTCCCTCCATTCAGATGTCCTGTCTTTTATTACTGCCCTTATCTGTCTCTCTCTCATGAAGTCTCGTATCCACTAAGAGAGTTCCCCTTCAGCCCTCCTGTGTGTTCCAAATTCCACATTAGTCACTTGTGGGGTACCTTGTCAAAGGCATTCTCTAAAATCTAAATACACACAATCCACCCAACTATCTCTCTCCTGTACAACATCTGTCATCTTTGAGTAGAAGCTCATGGAAACATACGATCTTCCACTTCTGAATTCAAACTGACTTTCTGCCAGAATGTCCATCTCCTCCAGATATTTCATCCATCTGTCTTTCAGGGTTCTCTCGCACAGTTTTGTGTGTGTGTGTGTGTGTGTGCACTTTTCTGATAATGTTTTGTGTAAATGATGAATAAATGCAGTTTTGTGTTTTGCTTTTGCATATTATTTATGTTGTGCTGGATTTCTTTAAGCAGAAAATTAATATTCAGCACTATACTTACCAGCATATAGAGAAGAGTCTGAGAATTTTAAAGCATGCAAACAGTAACCTTTAATAAGTGATGTGATAACAATGTCAAGGATTTTGTGCCTCTGAAAGCTGTGAAACAGTAAGTGCATGATATGACTGCTGAAGCACATTTATACAGTACTTTACAGTATCTCTAATCCAGTGATCTGCAGTACATACTGGATCGAGAGAATTATCCCCCAAAAAGAAACAAATGGTTTCAAATTCATATGCTCTTGTAAACATAGAGATCAGCTAGAATGTAATTTGTCTTGACTTGTAGATTTGTTTTAAATAAATTGTGCAAAATATACAGTACAGTAGTGACCACTGTAAGTTAGGTAAACTGTTCATACAGTATAATTCAGCAAATAGTAGTCTGATTGGATACGCTGAAATTCTGTTACTATCTGTTAAATTATCTCAAGAACACTGATGGCACAAGTATACAATCCTAGTCTGCCAACTTACAGATTTATTTGTATAAGAGTATAGGCAATGATACAGCTTGTCCTGATAGTGTTCCAGTTAGAACTTCTGTGGCTGTTTAGTGTTACAGTTGAAGGTATAGTGCAATTTATTAAGCAATTTTTTTGGAGTGAGAAGAAATTGTAGTAAAGTCAAGCATTACCTACCTGTTTGCAAAAGTTTAGCAAAACACTGTGTTTCAATGAGTCAGCTGTATCCTTATATCATTTTGGTGTATAGACTATATTAATATAGTTATATCATCATTATCACCATCATCATCTGCAGCAGCAGCATCCCAGTTCTCCAGGTTTACTGGGAACTGTGTTCATTATCATTATTATTATTCCAATTTTCCGTGTTTACTGGGAGCTGTGTTCATTATCGTCATCATCATCCCAATTTTCCAGGTTAACTGGGAGCTGTGTGCACTAAATTTTTAATTTCTTTGCAATCCCTTGATCATTTTGTTGGTGGCGAACTCAAGACCAGGAATCAGACAATAGTGTACATCATGGAAAAATATCTGAAGTATCCATACATAAAAAATTGACCCCTAGCAACCTATGAGGCCATACTGTTCAGTATGTGTACAGGCATAACCCAGTTTAAAAATGTAATTGGTTAGGTAAAACCCCATCATTAGGTGGGGTATCATATATTGGGGTACTTTTAACATGTAATGTGGAGCATTTGCCAGCCATGGGTTTCCCCCCAAACCAAGCCCAAAACACACCCAACTAAGCCCAAAACCAAGTTTAAAGCAAATCTAAATGGCCTAACAGCTATCAAGGAAGCTAACATAAGCCTCATATCTGTAAGTAACTCACTAAAACCAACAAATAAAATCTGAACATCGTCAAATATGTCCGGAAAAAGTCAAGCTTAGTAAACTGTACCCCAGAATGACAATGTTCACCCCACCTGTGGCAAAAACACATTGATCTAAGTCTAAAAACAGTTTATAAATCAACCTGAACACACA
>JAGKTI010014983.1:0-13210 GCA_018397915.1 Birgus latro | reverse complement strand
TCTGATCCAAATACTAACTCTGATCCAAACACTAACTCTGATCCAAACACTAACTCCGATCCAAACACCAACTCTGATCAAAACACTAACTCTAGAACGCTAACTCTGATCAAAACACTAACTCTGATCAAAACACTAACTCTGATCAAAACACTAACTCTGATCCAAACACTAACTCTAATCCAAACATTAACTCTGATCAAAACACTAACTCTGATCAAAACACTAACTCTGAAACACTAACTCTGATCCAAACACTAACTCTGATCAAAACACTAACTCTGATCAAAACACTAACTCTGATCAAAACACTATATTAACGGGTCCAATTCCCAGCTGTAAGAGAGAGAGAGAGAGAGAGAGAGAGAGAGAGAGAATCGTTTTACTCCATAAAGGTTGAGTATTAAATTCATGTTGATGATGCATCCTTTAATCAAAAATAGTCGTAAATCACCTCCTGGAACTACTACTACTACTACTACTTCTATCATTATTGACAATTTTGCGGCTGAAGCTTCATATACTGTATACCGTTAAAGTGTGCCTGGTTTCTCCATAGCATCCCTGGCTGTAGTTTGTAGTGTGGGGTGCAGGTTAATTAAATCATCAATTACATTCTCTAAATTACTCTCAGATATTAACGACTTGTCTACTCCTTCACGATTTTATGTAAAAGAATTTGGCCGTAAGAAGTAAGGCTGACGACAAGCCAGTATAGCGCCCCACGGCTAAGATTTCTAAATACAGGTGTATAGACTGACCGCTTTGTTGTGCTTATACAGTATCTAAACCCTTCTGATTGTATTATTCAGTGATACAAAATTAAGTCAAAGGATTAGCATAAACCGGTCAATTTGCAGTTTCACACAGACACTGATGCTGGCGAATATCTTTTTACCAGTCGATATATCTCACATTATAGTAAGTTTAATTAATAACTTCGTGAACTTTGCCCAAAAACGAAAACTAACTTCCGCTGTGGCATTATTTGAGACGATAGAGGAGGATACCGTAGACGCATCCGCTCGTCACGACCCTGTGCATGCACGGAAACCTGACGCGGGCCACAGAAACAACTGAAGGACTTGGCTCTCCCCCCAGACCCTCTCTATGTTTATCAATCACCTCACTAGTACACGCTCATGACTGGAGAAAATTTTGCTTGAAATTTCAGCTGTTTCAAGGACAACTATTAACGTATCAGCTAACCAGGAAAAAGCACAGGGTCTTATATCGTTTGATATGTATAATATTTTAAAGGAAATTTCACGGTTATTAAAGCATCTGTGAGAGTAAATTTCAAAGAATAATGGTCACTAAAATGTAAAATTATCAACTGGCAAAAAGAACTCCCCAAAATATCTGTTTGTACGAAACTGTAAATTGATCCATAAACTTGGTAATATCTTGCTTGAAATTAATATATTCCATTTGTTTCAGCTAACTAAAAAGAGCATGACGCACCACAGTTAATTCTGATTCAAACTTCGTCAGATGGTTAACCCCCTCGCCCTATATGATCGGAAGTGCGTTCCTGATGTGGTCCAGGTAATGTTTCTGAAATGAACTAGTTTCCTGGCCCACAGACACTCCACATGATCCGATTTGATTATCTGGTCTACTGCCACTCGCGGGGAAAGTGGGAATACCAACGACCCTTCCGTATAATACTGGCCGTCACTATTGAAGAGTTGTAACTCATCTCCTCATCTTTCAGTCTCTCATGCCCACTCAGCCGTCCCATCTGCGTTAATTTTAATATGGTTTTTTTTTATAGGTAAGTCAGGAAAGTATTCAGAGAGTGCATACCTCCGTCAGTGCCAATATGCCTAATAAACAGACCTCTGTCTAACTCAGCTGGTGGAGATAATTAATTCTACGGCCTTAGTCTGCTCTGTTACAGTCTCAGATAGAGCATACCTTCACCAACGCCAATTAGATTTATGATTTATTCCTGCATCCGAATCCGGATCCACTTCAAAATCTAATAAATTTTCCTTGACCCACTACCCACTTGTCCACCAGACTGCACTGAAATCTGGTTACAAATTTTTTAGATATCTTGTACACAAAAGGACAAACGGACATGAGTGAAAACAACCTCCGTCCAACTTCGCCGGCGGAGGTAATACGGAATACGGGTATGGGTATATTCCAAGTGTAATGTATAAGCACAATATTATAGGAAAACAATGCTGTACGTGGAATTCTGGGAGGAAATTTGTACAGCAGACTGTTGTACGCATTACTGCCAGAGAATGTAGTGTCACCTGCCAGTCTAACCGCAAAGTGGCATCAAAATATTCGTGCCAGTTCTATCGTTTGTACCCTACTGTTCTTGCTCACTCAGGGCCTGGGTTTATCATCCCTTCAATGCTGAGGAAAAATTAATAACTCCAGATTTTTCCTGGGTATGAGATTGCGTCACACAGCCTCTAATCTGGCCAATAGATTATACAATTTGGCTGCTAATACTTTTCCTGACCAGCCTAAGCGACATTTCGTATCATACATTATTCCTCCATTCAGAGCAACAACTTTTTCTTTATATTATTCCGACCACCAGAGAAACTGTTGAGCATGACTGTCTAGTGGAGGAGGGGGGGTTTGGCTAATTCAATCCACCCATCCATTTCTCTTATGGGATTAAAATACAACCAATTTCCTTTATTCTTAACAGCTTTATTTCATCTATACTCTGGCGATTTTATTAAGCTTAGAGGTATCAGATTTTGCAGGGGATCAGTATTGTCTGTTTCTTGTCCCATTTCTACAGACGATTTTTGCAGAGTTTTGAAAATCGTCTGAGGGCAACGGGAAAAAGCTGAGAAAAAAGGTCACTGGACTAAATATATGATAATGAAGGTATTGTTGTCGATATTTTGTCAGTCTATGATCTCACTTTTCTCTCATTTAATTTAATGGCATGAAAAGCCCCAGAGAGACAGAGAGCGAGAACTGGGGGTCGTATCGTAAGTGGCTTTTGAGATTTTTAACAGCTTTACCTCAGCGATTTACTTTGCTAATTACACTTCATTGCCCTGTATGTGGCAGATACATATGAACATTTTTTAGGGTATTTTATGCAAAATAAGTCGCTATAGAAGGGATGTTACGAAGCTCCGTTGTCCTATTGCTCGAGAATGAAATTACGTACCTTTCTCTCTCTCTCTCTCTCTCTCTCTCTCTCTCTCTCTCTCTCTCTCTCTCTCTCTCTCTCTCTCTCTCTCTCTCTGTATGTGTGTGTGTGAGAGAGAGTGACCCAAGGAAGTAAAGTGGACGGTGCTATGAGGGTGTTGGTACGAAATAGAGGTCTGCATGAGGGTGCATAGATGTCCACATGATAGTATTGGTGTGAGGCTTGGCAATAGCATGAGGATAAAAAATCAAGAGTGAGGGTAGTACGAATGAGGCTGTTTAAGAATATACTGTATGTGGGTTGTGTAGATGGGATGAGATGGGAACTTTAAAGCAGCATTAAAAATGATATGACAATTGATTAAAGGGTAGAAAGATATTGGCGTTGCTGAGAGAAGTGTTTAAACTGGGCAGTGAAAAGAGAATGAGTGTGGGAGTCGGTACGGAAGACCAATGTAGATGTTTATGATGAGTAAATGATAAATTAGTGAAATGCAGTGGTTAAGAGTGTTGAATACCTGACAGAGGGAAGGACTGGGTGCATGAAATGTGATTCAGGGATAAACATGATAAGAGCTGACTCTTTTTACCTCCGCCAACGAAGTTGGCGGAGGTTATGTATTTACTGTGTCTTTCTTTCTAACCGCCTGTCTGTCTGTTTGTGGGCAAGCTGTCTCAAAAAGTTGTAATCGGATTTCATTGAAATTAGATGTATAGGAGGGCACTGGGTTAGGGGAGAGTTGATTAGATTTTGAGATCAGGATCGGGATGTAGGATTATTTAATCACAAATTTTATTGCCTTAGGAGGAGGTATACCTTCTCTGAGACTGTGTAACTGGGGCAGATTAAGACTGTGGACCTGATTGCCTCCACCAACGACGGTGGACGGAGTTTCATTTATAAATCTTAAATTGGCGTTGGCAGAGGTACGCACTCTCTGAGTGCTTTCTAGTTTAACCTTGCAATCAGTGAAATTGCTTCAGCTTCACAGGCATACTTTCTGTGCTCACTGTTTAGCCTGTGAGATGGTGCCGAGAATTTTGAAGGTTTGAGTGGTGAATGAATGGATGTGGGACCCATTTCACATGGATCTATTGACAGGTCAAGTTTTGTGCTCTCTTTTTTCTGTTTCTGTGTTTTAATTAATAATAGGGTTTTGATCCTAACTGAATTGACTACCTGACAGAATATCGTTTTCACCCCATGTTTTGATGACAAGTAACAAATAAAGAAGTATTAGTAGCCTTTTAATACAATCTCTCTACACAGATGTATGCACGATGCTTCAGGACTCTCTCACCACGTTGGCTGGGGGTCCTTTGCGTGGCCATGACCTCCTGGTGGTGAGCGACGACCACACCCAGCGCTGGCTGGATATGGGTCGAGTCATGGCGACCGCTGGGGCCTCCCTCACACCTGTATTCCTCGCCACCCAACACGCACTCCTCCACACCGCCCGTCCCCCACACCACACCAAAGGACCCAGACTCACCACCATCATCATCTTCCACCGTGACCCCACTGCCTTCCTCCTCCTCCTGGCAGACAACAAAGACTGGGACCCCAGCTACCTCGTCCTCTTCTGCCTCAGCCCGTACCTCAACACAACATCCGTCCTCACTCAGTCAGTTGTCCAGCGCTCACAGTTCATCCTGCTACTGCAGCCACAACACCAGGATGGACAACAGCGCATAACTGCATACACCAGCTTACCCAAACGCATCAAAGTACCTCTGGGAGTTTGGAGTCCTGACAGCATTCCAAGTCGCCAGTCTCTTTTCATTCCTCGCTTTCTAGATTTCGGGGGTGAAAGTCTGGGAGTATCCGTTTTGTGTTATGACGAACCGTTCATATATTTCCCCAAGCATGAGGGACCCTGCATCGGATCAAACGTCGATGCACTACAGATAATAGGAGACAAACTCAACTTCCAGTTCACAATGACTTCACCGGATTCAATTGTCTGGGGCTTCAAGGAGAACGGTACATGGAACGGAATGTTGGGTCAGGTGATGTACGAAGGGCAGCAGCTCATCATCAACGTCATGCAGCCAAGCCCGGAGCGAGCCAGTGACTTTGACTTCACGTATCCATACTGGGAGGATGGATTTGGTATCATGTTGAGAGTACCGCCTCCTGTGCCGCTGTGGAGGAACATCCTGTACCCCTTCTCCACCCTCATGTGGGGCCTCCTGTTTGCTACCACAGTGATGGTTGCATCCACCTTGGCTATCCTTCTTTACCATCTCCATTATGTCAATGACCCCATCAGTTTTGCTTTAAAGGTAATTCTGTCAGTATTGTCACATTGTTTGCTTGTTGAGTCCGCTTAATTCTGTCAAAAAACAAATGCATTTGACACTGCTTTCTTTACTTTTAATTGGAATTTCCTCATCTCGATCTAAATGGCAGTATCTCAGTCAACTGAGAAACTGACTAACATATACCTAATTTTTACTCCTGTATCTTTGTACATGCTAAGATTTCCCAACCTTTACAGTAATAGTAGTAGCACCCATACATTGGTGATAATATGCTACCTCAGTCATAGGTCACAAGGTAAGTTTATGACAAAGCTGCACCCCAAAAGCTGAGCCACCACACATCAGAAGCACCATATATTACGCAAATAATATTAATTCACCGGCCAAGTTTACTGTGTTGTGTTCACAGCGCTTATCAGGCTGCAGATTTACCTATATCCTACAGGATCAGACCTGAAAACTTTCAGACGTCAAAGAACTGCGTGTCCACCAACTGTTGTTGTCTGTTCAGGCAATGTACAATTTTCATAATGCTAGCAAATAAAATTTTGCAATAAAGAATAAAAATGATGGATTTTCAAGTGCTGATTGAAAAATCATGTAAATTGGAGGATTATACCCTGAGGAATACCTGAACTGAAGTGCCAATGGGACATAGATCACCAGCATGAAAGACGGGGAAATATGAAGAGCTTTGGCCATTTATAAATATACACGGGAGGGGAAGAAACGAAGCAGAACAAGTATCAGACACTAAGAGGTCTCTGGTTGGACGGTCATGCCACAGATTTTTGAAATGCAGCGGGCTTGGGGGTCCCGTCCAAAGTATGAACTATGAAGGGTGAGTTTATGGCAAGAAGCAAAAGGACGCAGCTTGGCACTATCATGAAAAGAGGCATTTTCCGAAATTTTGGCGAATACATTGATGAAAAGGTGAACCATCTGAGACAACCATTTTCCCAGTTAGGAATGCGATTATGTTTCACAATTTTAAAGGAGTTTTAATTGGACAAAACTGAAAAGATAGTTGAACCTCTACTTGCACTCTCAGATGGTGGTGGAAAAAGATTCTCACTAAGGAGATGTGGGTGAAAAGTTGTAGTAGGTGGTGGGAATGATACTATACTCTTTTCAACTAAACTTGACCTAGCTTATCGTCACTTTCCAGCTTATTTCACGTAGTTCAGTGGCAGAAAAAGACAATGCTACGGCGCTACATCCTTTCCACAGTACTTCATCGTGACTGCCTTCGTATTTTAGTGTTAATCTATTGTTACAGCTCAGCATTCAAGATAGAGGTATGGAATTTTTAGGCCGGTCGAACAAAACGAGTCTAACTAACCATAATAACAGTGCAAATTATCAAAGTCTGATTATGATCAAGACTTACTGCACGAAAAGCATGGAGTTAAAATATTTCCATCGACTTCAGTAATGCTTCAAGTGGTAGCATGAGACTGGTAGGGCAAATTTATAAGAAAAATTCGTGCAAGGCTTGAGAAGTGTTGGGATGAGTGAAGGTGAAAATAAGGAGATGGTAGAGTCAGAAGGTGAAAAGGGAGTCTGGTGTATGGATTTTTTTTTCTTTCCTCTGTTCTTCTCTTTTTAAAAATGTATATATTATTACCAAACCAACTGCAATTTGTATCAACAGTAGTTTAGTGAATAAGTTAAATGTACAGCAGCATAACAGGATCTTACAGTAGTTTAGTGAATAAGTTAAATGTACAGCAGCATAACAGGATCGTGGCCTGAACTAAGACTACACCAGGGCAGATGGATGGATGTTAGCCCAGTGGGGTGGATGTAAGACTTTTTCAGTGTGGGGAGATGACCTGAGCTGCTATACTTCGTCCACTTTAACTTGGCAGAGATTTTCGTCCTTTTGCAGGTTGTACTCAATGGCTCTATTAAACATATGAACGGATCTTGAATTTGGCTCTCTTTTGCATTGTTTTTTTTTTTCTTGGAGGGAACGGTTTACGGGCTCCTGGCGTTTGATTCCTTCTTCCTTGCATTAAAAAAAAGGACAATACAATGGCTCTATATCTTGTCCACAGCACTTTCCTTGACTATGTTCTTGTGTTAATCTCTTAGTTGTCACGATGGAGAGACTTAGGCCAAGTTAAAGTGAAAAGAGAATAATTTAAAATGGATGGGGGGAAAAGCAGGTGAAAAAAAAATCTGACGGGTAGAGATGGCCTAGAGTGTGTCCTCTTTATGTTCCTCTTGACAGTACAGATGCTCCTCTTTTGACAGTACAGTTGTTCCTCTTGACAGTACAGATGTTCCTCTTTTGACAGTACAGTTGTTCCTCTTGACAGTACAGATGTTCCTCTCTCACAGTTGCAGTATTCCCTCTTTGTGTGTGTATGTGTGTGTGTGGTGATGGACATAAGGATGGCCCTGTGAGTGAGAGTTGTGTGGGTTGGTTCAGCGAGATGGGTGTAATTTAACTCAGTGTGGGCAAAATATAACCAAGCTTCCACTGCGAGACGGCTAGACGAGAATTCATTACATTTTGGTTTTGTGGACTGTTACGTAAGGCGTGAAAAAAAAATCATAAGGTTTAAATAGCAAAAAAACTCAAACAATGATGCAAAACATAAGTCGGTATACTCTTTTAACTTTAACTTGGCCTAAAATTGCCTTCTCTCCAACTTGAACGCCGAGTTGTAACAATGGATGAGCATTAAAGTGCTAGTCACGAAGAAGTGCAATGGAAAGGATGAATAGCCATATTTTTGCCTCATCCTGTCACTGAGCTATGTGATATGAGCTGCAATGGACAAAAATCTGGATCAAGTTAAAGTAAAAGGAATATAGTCTGTGTCGACCCCAATGTCTCCTAACAACCTGGTCGCCATTTTGTGCTGATCCCAGAGTTTAGAGGTTAACTGATCTGTTTCCTAGTCCAACTGATTTTTGCGAAGAGTAGTAGTAGTAGTAGTAGCAGGGTAGTAGTAGATGTAGGAGGAGGAGGAGGATTAGCAGCAGCTGTAGACCAAGGTTCATCTATAACGTGTATCTGGTGAACTGCAAGCTTACTCCTAAGTTGATCTTTTCAGCATCCTCCTTTTTAGGAATTGGGAAGTAGCTGAGAGACATTTATATAACCAGGTAATTGAATGTCATGGTTATATCAGTGACACCGCATGAAGGCGTCCCTCTCAAGCACTGGTGCCCAGAGACACTGTGTTAGTAGTTCCATTTTGTGTCATACTTTCCGACACAGGTGGGATGCGGGCTGCTAAACCAGCCGATGCCCGACAAGGATGTGGTGGTGTGGTGGGCAAGGGTGTGGCTGGTATTTTGGTGGGTGGCGGTGGATATCCTGGCAGCGGCCTATACAAGCAATCTGGTGGCCGTGTTAACTGTGCCTGTCTACCCCACCCGTATCAACACTCTGCAGGAGCTGGCAGAGTCTCATCTCATGTGAGCTAACTCTTTTCCCATCACGTAGCTCTGGAAATATAAGTGAACAATGAAGAACTCCCTACCTTTACAGTAATAATAGTAGCAATTCCTGCATGAAATTTTAATAAAGATGATAAGCTTTAAAGATTACACCACTGAGTTTCAAAAGTTGTTGCTTACTCTCTCATACAGATCGTAATAAGGTGGATCAGTATTTATGTCTTTAACTGTACATTGCTTCATGGTTGCTTCATGGCTGATATTATGCCTTTTTTTTTTTAATGCAAAGAAGAAGGAACCAAAGGCCAGGAGCCCGCAATTTGTTCCCTCCAAGAAAAAACAAAAACAAGATAACAGACAGCCAAATTCAAGATCAGTACATATAAGTAGCAAGCCTCTTAAATCTAGTCTTGCATAATTCAGAGCTGGTAATCGAATGTATGCCAGTGGACTGTAATTGATATGGCCCATGATCCATATCCAAGGCACTTAAATGCTAATGGTTTTAAATACTTTCACTTCACTTACTTATGACCCACGTACTTGATAGAAATGCCTTCAGTGTGGATCCCTGCTCAACCTGATATGAACTGTAATGCACACTCAAGGCCTGTACACACTCAAGCCGAATTCGGGCATAGGGTAATGTCCATAATGGCTTTGGAGATTTCGTTACACTTATATCATGGCGATTTATTCTGCATATTACACCTTAGTATCTTTTTGTCTGTTATTGATGCAAACTATGCCACTATAATTCTCATAAACTCGTATCCCTGTTGACTTTACTATCCGTATATTATTTCCATTTTTAAATCTCTCCATGAACGACTGTCGAGATATATTTGCAGTGGTTAATAGCAAAATCACTCGAATTTCACATTCTCTGAAAACTCCCCTAATCTTAATATCTTTCAAATCCGTTTATCGTTCCCATTTCCATTTTCAAATCCTTCCATGAAAGAGTATCGAGACTCATATGCAATGGTTAACAGCAAAATCCCTAGAACTTCACATCTCCTTCAAGCCCTCCTAATGCTCCTTTCTCCTTCCCTTCTCCAGTCCCTCCATGAACGACTACGGAGACTTTGCACCCCAGGCTCTTAAGACATCAGAAAACCCGACCCTGGCCAAAATAGGGAAGAAATTATACCTCCAGCCCATTGATGACAGCCCAGACACGTATGGACCCTTGGTGAAGAAGGTGATGGCCGGCACGCACGCTGTTATGATTACCTTTGATTACCTTATATTTATCCAGCATTTGAAGAGACTCACTCGCTCGGCCTATATTATGGATGATAAGGTGGGTGTATGTCTGTCTGTTTAGTTATTTGTGTGTCTGTCTGTCTGTTTGTTTGTATTTTTGTGTCTGTCTGAGTATTTGTGTTTGTCTTTCTATCTCTCTGTTTGTCTGTCTGTCTGTCTTCCTATAAATCTACTATTCTGTTTATATATATATATAGCTTTCGTCTGTCTTATCTTCATCCAGCATTCTAAAGGATTTACACGTTCAGCTTATAATACAGATGATAAGGCTGTGTTCAGTTACTCTGTCGTGAGGTTGTTTTGATAATATCTCCAACCATCTCTTTTTCTGTTTGTCCGTCAGACACTCTACCTGTCTAGCTGGCTGGCTCATTTGATCTGTTTCTTTACCTGTCTGTCTGCCTGTTTGTCTGTTTATCTAGTGTCATGAGTATCTGCCAGTTTATAGCTTTTGGCAGTAAACATGTAAAGGTTGGCAACAAATAACTCGCCTCCATGTCACCCTGATCTCCACCATAGGCTGCCCTCTCCAACTCACACACACCTCCTCTTATATATCTCTGAACCCCGTATCATCCTCGTTTATAGTAATCCAAGGGTCGTCAGCCATTTCAGCGATTTTGTTCTTAGCATGCATTTTTTTTTCTCGTTCTTCTCAAACTAAGTGATAATAGGAGGCTTCTGTCACTTCATATTTCTTGTTTTTTTTTTTCATTTCGTTCTTCTCAAGATACGGGATTATAAGACAGTAATATCACTTTCAGTTTTTCTCTAGCTGCATATCGTGGTTCGTATCCAAACACACGCCCTAGACGAACATCATTTCCAACCATATTTCAACAATTTTCCATCTGATGTTGCATCTTTCCATTCGTTCTTCTCAACCCAGGCGATAATAATACAACAATATTTTCAGATCTTCTCCAGCTACATGTCGTGGTTCCTGCCCAAACACACGCCCTACACGACCATCATTTCGGACCACGTCATGAGGCTCCTGGAGACTGGGGTCCTTGCGAAACTCTACCATGATCACCAAGGAATTTTCATCACAAAAGAGGAACAGGTAGATTATTCCAGTAGAGGAAGAGAGAGAGAGAAAGGGAGAGACTGGCTAACATTTGGTGTCTCATAATATTACTGATACTAATACTAATAATACTAATGCTATTAAAGGTGATGATGATGATTGACAATAATAATATTAATAATAATAATGGTAGTAGTAGTAGTAGTAGTAATAATAATAATAACAGTAATAATAATAATAATAATAATCTCTTGAATGTCACAGGTGCTGGGCGACGTAGTGCTGGATTTAGAACATCTTCAAGGTGCCTTCATTGCCTTGGGGTTTGGATTGCTTGCTGGTTTTTTCGCCCTTCTTCTGGAGCGTCTTATCTAGCCTAGCCTCGCCCCCCTACCCCACTCCACTTCTACCCTTCCCTCACCTCCCTACCACTTCCATTTTACCCTCACCCCTACCAATTCCACTCTACCCTCACCCCTACCCCAATCCACTTCTATCCTACCCTCACCCCCTACTCCACCCCACTTCTAGCCTAGCCTCAGCCCCCTACTCCACCTATCCTTATAGCTCTAGCGTTTTACTTATCCTCGCCTCACTGTCCTACCCCACGCCATCTTACCCTACTGTCGATGTTAAAACGAAATGAATAACATACAAAAGGAATGTTAAATTGTAATAAGCAGTATAAATCGCTGCAAAAGAGGTGCTATGCCACTCAGAATACGGCACTAAATTCTCATGCCTCACGTCCACAAATAATTATTAATCAAAGCTGTTTTTATCACCTGGAAAACCCAAGTCACTACCTACCAGAGTTAAATCGTCAGACAATGGCCACGATGAATGGTTTAAATGTATCACCTGAAAAATAATGAAGAGAAAAGCGGTTGATTAAGTTGTTTGTTTGCATACAATCTTATTGTTTAAATCAGGTTTTTAAATGTATGTTTAATTAAATAAGTTTTCATGTTTAAGTATTTCCAGTCTAAAATATAGTGTATTTTGAGCAGTGTACTTATACCGTAATTTCACTGTTACTTTATTTTATCTTAACTGAATTAATATTGGCACTATATTTACTTAGTATAATTAATTATGGTAAAGGATGAAGTAGACCCCATGAGGCTTTAGAGCC
Organism: Birgus latro; assembly: GCA_018397915.1. Lineage (NCBI taxonomy): Eukaryota > Metazoa > Arthropoda > Malacostraca > Decapoda > Coenobitidae > Birgus > Birgus latro. The sequence goes on along the minus strand of JAGKTI010014983.1, from coordinate 956 downwards.
TGTGGGACACAAGGCCTCTGCATTATCCAGGTTATCACAGTCGCCTCCCCAAGGTGTTTCCTTAGATATTCATTTTACCTGCTAACCCACAAAGGGTGGATGGACATCTAATTCGAGTTAGACCAACTCCCCGCACCGGACTTACAGCTTTGCAGTCACCGATGCTAACCACTGGGCCACTGTGGCGGTACTAATAAGTTACTAAATTATTACTGTATATAATAGATAATAAACGGCTATGAATAACTGCAAGTAAATGTAAACTGATGCCACCTACTCGGCTATTATGATATTATATTCTGTGTTTACTCTATTTCTTGCACTTATTACACTGCTTTGCCATACATGTTTTAGTGAAATAATGTACGTTCGTCAGCATCACCATATGTTATAGTTGTACCATAAGCGTTTTTTTTTTTCAGTTAAAGCATCATTTTTAAAATATAGTGTGAAAGCTAACTAGCTAAATAAACGTCACCATAATACAGGCTGGTCCGTAAACAGATCTTCAGAAGAACTTTCCTCATGCTGTCTTGTGTGTTGGGGGACGGCTCAGTCTGCTAATGTGGGCGTAGATATGTTAGTGGAAGTAAGAAATAAGAGGTATAAGTTAGACATGGCTAACGCTAAGTCGCCCTCACATCACACAAGAAAGCACCTGGCGAAATGAAAAAGAAAATAGCGTTATATACGGACTTCCTTGTATTTTGTCCTTAAGAATGGTGGGTATTCAGTGCTAGGCTTTTGGTGCGTATTTAATGTTATATGAGACTGAGTTTGTTCCAAGAAAATATTTAATCAGTTATATCATTGGTTATCATGGGTGTGTTGATTGCTGGAGGGGGTAGGGGATGAAGGAACATGCCCCCCCTCCCCCTTTAATTTTTATACGCTGGGGAACAACACATCATTTGTCTCTTCCACTATTTTCATTTTTACATACAGTCGGGTAGAAT
>JAGKTI010014981.1:0-21034 GCA_018397915.1 Birgus latro | reverse complement strand
GCTCACACTCAGGTAAGGGTGAATGGAGCTTTGAGTGATGAGTTTCCCGTGAATGTTGGTGTGCATCAGGGGTCAGTTTTGAGTCCCTTGTTGTTTATCATGGTGCTTGAAGCCCTCTCACGTGACTTCAGAGATGGACTCCCATGGGAGATGTTGTATGCTGATGATTTGGTGCTGATTGCTGAGAATGAAGGGGAGGCTGAGGAAAGATTTAAGAAGTGGAGAGATGGTATGGGGCACAAGGGCTTAAGGGTAAATGCAGATAAAACAAAAGTGATGATATCTAGGGTTGGTGGCGGTACAATCAGAGGAGAGGGAGAGTGGCCATGTGCAGTTTGCCACAAAGGTGTGGGAAGTAATTCCATCTTGTGCAGTGTCTGTGATAAGTGGGTGCACAAGAGATGTAGTGGTATTAGAGGTAGACTGCGAGATAATGCTGATTTCATGTGTGCGGTGTGTCGGGGAGAGCAGGAGGAGATTGTTAGGCGTGAGAGGGTTGAACTTGCAGGTGAGTCTCTTGAGTGTGTGGAGGAGTTTTGTTATTTGGGAGACATGTTAGGTGCCGGAGGTGGGGCTGGAGTTAGCTCGGTTGCTAGAGTGAGAAGTGGTTGGAAGAAGTTCAGGGAGCTGTTGCCTCTCCTGACATTGAGAGGACTCTCCTTACATGCTAAGGGGTCTTTGTATGCAGCATGTGTTAGGAGTGTGATGCTGTATGGTAGTGAGACCTGGGCAGTAAAGGAAGAAGATATTCGCAGGTTCAAACGTACAGAAATGACAATGATTAGGTGGATGTGCAGTGCGTCCCTGCGTGTATTGGTGTTGTGATGAGGAGAGGCAGGCTGAGGTGGTTTGGACATGTGGAGAGGATGGGGGAGGATAATTGGGTACAGAGGGTGAGAGGTGTTAATATTGGGGGAGGGGTTGGGAGGGGTAGACCGAGAAAGACATGGGATGAGGTCATTAAATGTGACTTAAGGGTTAAGGGACTGAATAGGGAGGCTGCCAGAGATCGAGCAGCATGGAGAGCCGCCATTAGGTGACCAAGGCCGACACATGCAAGCATGTTGGAGCCTTCAAAAATGAGCGAATGAGCGAAAAGGCCAGTAATGGCAGAGAACACATCAGCTGAAGATATTTTAATGTCAGACAATAGGAAGTCAGAGGGGGGAAGTGATGGATGAATAGCACCGGAATCGTCTAAGGTGGAATTGGAGGAGAAAGTCTGAGCAAAGAGATCTGCTTTATCAGTAGAAGAAATAGCTACAGAGCCATCAGAGTAGAAAAGAGGAGGGAAGGATGATGAGGTAAAGTTGTTAGAAAGGTTTTTGGCAAGGTGCCAGAAGGAGCGAGAAGAGTTCGAGTTGGAGAGTTGGGAACATTTAGCACGGATGAAATTGTTTTTAGCAGAGCGAAGAACAGACAACAAAGGATGATGTATGGTTGAAAAATCTGTAAAACTCGAGTTATGTTCAAAATCGGCTTACGTCATGTCTCAGGAACGGAACTCTGACGTAACCTGGGACCTTACTGTATATATATATGCCACGAAATACTGTAATTGGTACCGAGCCAAGTGAGTGGCAGCAAAATTGCACCATAACAAAAACAACTTGTGGGTATGTGTTAATTGGTACTGGGCACCCCACTCATACACCCAAGTTTTTCCTTTTACATCAGTTTATACCCAATTTGAAAGCAGTGATAAGAAACCCACATTGTACCCACTTTGAAAGTTCTTTAAAAGCAGTGATAAGAAACAGGGAAGTGAGCATGGAAACATAAAAGCTACTACATGACAGTATTGTAATGCCAACTCTAACATATGGAAGTGAAGCTTAGACCTTGTTAGAAGGACAGAAGTCAAGAGTGAGAGCAATGGAAATGAGTTATTGGAGAGGAGCATGTGGAGTCACTTGGAGAGACAGACTAACAAATGGGAAAGTGAAGGAGTATTGTGGTGTGAATGTGGATGTGATATGAAGTGTTTGGAGAAACACATTGAGGTGATTTGGCCATGTGGAGAGGATGGAGAGTGAGAGACTGACAAGGAGAGTGTATGTGAGTGAGGTTAAGGGGGGGAGAGGGAGGGGGAGGCCAAGGATGAGATGGAGGGATGGAGTGGAGAGGTATATGAGAGGGGGGTTGTGAGCTGGGAGCAGGGCAATGAAATGCTGGGTGACAGAGCAACATGGAGGCGATTTGTTTGTGGCCACCCCTTACAGGATTAAGGCATCTGGCAGTAGATAGATATACCCACTAAATACATACAAACACACTGTTATTGTAAGTATCAGAAACACAGATGCATGGTTAGGAATAGGAAGTGATGAAAAGGGCACAATAAGAAAGGAACACATACAGTGGAATCTTCTAAATAGCAGATTCAAAATATACGGCAACATCATGCAACAGTCTGCAATATCAGTAACTCTTGGAAATAACACGAAATTCACTATTGCAACTGCAGAAGTGGCGCCTTTCTGATGCCTCTTGTAATACATGCCACCAAGCCCATGTGTCTAGCCAGTCAGGCATGACAATTACTAAACCAATCATATTCAAACATAGCACTTACTATAAGCCAATCACAGTTCTTCGCTCCCACGCTAAGCATGAAGGACCCACGCACTTGATAACCTAGCACCTTCCTTAGTGCATTATCTCCTTTCCATTGTGAGCATGTGGTTCTGGTGTGGTTTACGAGAATTTTTTTTTTTTTTTTTACCTCCCCCATGCTTTCTATGCATGCCCATTGTTACTATGGCAGATCATAACCCTCCTGAGCCTACAACTTCTTTGAGGAAGGGGAAGAAGAAGAAGCCAACGTTAACTTACACCCAAAAGTTAGATGTAACAAGGAGGATTGAAAGCGGTGAGAAGAAAGCCAAAGTCGCCCATCATCATGGACTTAATTAGGTAATTCTTTACCAGACGGGTGCAGCGATTCCACCAATATTATAACAAACGCAAAGCCTTCAGTAATTTTGGTACATGTCCAACACGGATACAACAGTTAACAGTTGAATTGTGACTACAAGGAGTGAGTGAGAAAGTACAGTATACCTATTTTGGGATATTTAACCCTTTGAGATCTCCCAGCCATGACTGTGGCTTTATGGTTACGAGTCTCCTGGCTCCGATCATGACTTGCCTATTTGCATGGGAGATTTTAAGCTGTGGCTGGAAGCTGGTGAACATTATCAATATTTCTTTCAATATTTACTCCTTTCATGGGTATTAGACAGTCCAGTTCGGGAGAAATAAACACATGATTTTAGGTTGTTTGGAGTGTTTCTCTTATTTTGTATACAGAAATCCTATAACAGAGTACTGCACCACAAAGTGGTGCAGTACTCTGTTATAGGGTAGTTCCACACTGAGTGGCAAGCCAAATGATTTCCTGGAAACCACGAAATCATTTACAATGCAGGTTGGTTACCCTATAGCCAACCAACACGTGTTTCCTACATGACAGCAACTTGGTTGGCGGAGGTTAGTGCCCATCCCTGGAAAACAACTAACTAAAAATACAAGCAAGAAGCATTGGGCCATGACTGACCAACAGGTGATGCTAAGGACTGAACAAAGGACATGGTACAGATTGCGACATGGAATGTAAGGGGTGTGAATGATAAAGCAAAAGAGAGAGAGAGATTGTCCAGGTGCTTGAGAGTGCAAAAGTGGACATATATGGAATAACTGAGACTAAATGGAAAGGTGAGAATGTGAGAGAGTGGGTGTATGAATGGGGTATATGTATGGAAGTAGGTGAAAATGAGAGGGCAAAAGGAGGAGTATGTACTGTATTGTTGTTTGCAAGAGATGGAAGGAGAGTATAAGAGAGTATGGATTAGTTGGCTCAAGGATTGTGTGGTTAAGATTGAAAGTTGGACTACAAATGCGGGTGATTGTGTGTGTGCATGCTCGCCAATGCAAGATCGTGCAAGTACAGTAGAATGAAAAAAGAGTTTTAGGCAAAATGTGGAAGCGTGCATGGGTTTTTGACTAGAGATATGAATGGAAAAGTAGAGAATATGAAGGTGTATGGAGTAGTTGGTGAGTAGGATGTGCCTGCAGAAATGGATGAGAATGGCAGTGCTCTAATGGACATTTGTGCAAGGAGGGGGTTGGTGATGGCCAGTACCCTCCTTAGACACAAAATGATCCACAGGTATATGTGACGAGTGATGAGAAGGGTGTGTGGTGAACTGAATGAATGGTAGGCAATGATTGATTATGTGTGTGGGATGACAGAATGAGAAGGGGTGTAATATATGCAAGAGCGTACAGAGATTGGGAAAATGGACTTTGTGATCACGATGTGGTGTTGGCAAAAGTCAAGGTTCAAGTGCAATAGAGGAATAGAAAGAGGAAAGGACAGAATGAAGTAGTCCATACAAGGAGGGTAGAGAGGTTGCAAGAGGATGGAAAAAAAGCAGAATATAAGAGAGAAGTTGAGGAGCATTGGGTAAACATGATTTGGAGAACGTGGCAGAGCTGGAAGATGTGTGCAAGATATTCAGAGAAGAAATCTGTGGAGCATGTGAGGTGGTGTGTTGGGTGAAGAGGAGACAAAAGGGGGTGCAAGGAACAGCATGGTGGAATGAAGAGGTGAGACAAGCTGTGGCACAAAAGAAGAAAGCATATAGTGAGTGGATGGAAAGTTTGGGTGTGGAGGAAGTTGAGAGACGGAAGTGAGAGTTCTTTGTAGAGAGGAAGAGAGAGTTGAAAAAATTTGTGAGAGAGTAAGAAGAGACTAAAAGAGGAATGTGGAAGGAATTTGAGTGTAAATTGGAGGGAATGTAAGAAAATGTTCTAGAGGAGATAAAACTGGGATAAAGAAGTTAGTCGGGGAGTAAAAGATAAAAATGGTAGATTGCTAGTGGAGGAGAAAAGGTGAGCAGATGGAGAGAACACTTTCAAGAACTGTTAAACATAGAGAATGAAAATAATGCAAGGATAAGTGGCTGGAGACTTGCTGAGAGACGGAGGGATGTGAGAAGAGAGGAAGAAGTCAGTAAGATGGAAGTAGTGGAAGCAGTGAAGAAAGTCAAAATGGGGAGAGCCCCGACAAATGATGGAGTGTGCAATGAAATGCTGAAGCATGGGTGAGATAGAGTAGTAGAATAGATGTGGAAGATGTGCAGATTCAGCTGGGAGGAAGGTAGACTTCTAGAGGATTGGAAGTCAGGTATAATTATTCCCCTGTACAAAGGAAAAGGGGAAAAAGAAGTGTGTTGTAACCATAGCGGCATTAGGCTTGTTAGTGTAATAAGGAAAGTGAATGGTAGGATACTTAGTGACAGAGTTTGGGAAATAACAGAGGAATTAGTTGGTGAGGAACAGGGGGGGTTTTAGGAAGGGAAGAGGTTGCATAGATCAGATATTCATTCTTGGGTCTTTAGTGGAAAAGTTTCTAGAGAAGGGAAAGAAGTTGTATGCAGCTGTCAATGATTAGGAGAAAGCATATGACAGGGTGGATAGACAAGGAATATGGGAAATATTATTAATATACTGTATGGAATAAATGGGAATGTTAGTGTGTGTGCGCATGCACACACCTGCTAAGTCACGAGTGATGACGTCATCGGAAGGTTCCTGTGGTATGCAACCGGGAACCTTGGCAGTTCACGTTATGAGGCCGGTGAGTGTGGTTTGCCTAGTTTCCTACACTGGTAGCAGAGCGTGGTTAGAAGAGTGGCGTCGTGTTCAACCAAGTGGCCTCCAAAACTTGAAAATGATTCTGCATATGTGAGCTGGAAAGAAGACATTGCATTTGGTGCGAACTAACGGACCTAGCAAAAGAAAAACAAGCCTTAGCTATTCACCTGTCATTGTCTGGAAGAGCGAGGGTGGCGTCTTCGGAGATTGATGCAGATGTTCTGAAGCAGAAGGATGGTGCTCAGGCCCTGCTGAAAAAATTAGACGGTTTATTTCTCGTGGACAAAGGACGTCGACAGTTTGCATCTTTTTATGAGCTGTACAACTTCAGAAGAGCCAGTGATATGAACATTCGGGAGTTCGTGACAAGATTTGAGCATGTTTATTTCAAATTTACAAAGCAGGACATGGAACTGCCAAATTCTGTGATGACTTTTATGCTCTTAGCTGCATGCAAACTTTCAGATAGTGAGCGACAACTAGTGATGTCCGCGATAACTGAGGTGACATACGAAAATATGAAATCTGCCCTGAATCATATTTTCGCCGGTGAAATTGGCAGGCAGAACGAGGCATCGGTGTCCACCCGGGAGGTGAAAGACGAACCAGTATTTTGGAGTGACGAAGTTGAGGATGAGGAACCGCTTTATGCTAGAGGTATTCGACGAGGACAGAGAATGTTGCAGGATGGTGCAATATGTGATCGACGTCGGGGTAGTGGCCGATGTTCAACCGTATCTGCTAGAATTCCCCAACACTCATCCACCGGCAGGAGGCAGAACCCACATGGGTCTGACGGAAAGGTATCGAGGTGTTTTGTATGTGATTCTAGATTTCATTGGGCACGTGACTGTCTGGATGCATACGAAAACGACGGCAGTCGAGAAGAGAATTTTGAAACAGTGCATCTGTCGTTATTTATGGGCTATGCGGATGATGCCGCTAGTAGAGGTAAGTCACAGACTCTAGTAGAAGAATCTAAGGGATGTGCTCTTCTAGACACAGGGTGTTCTACAACTGTATAAGGAGTTGAATGGATCAATTGCTATCTGAGTGAACTCACTGATTACGAACGTGATGCTGTAAGAGAAGAAGCGTCATCCTCAACATTTACTTTTGCTGATGGTGTCACAGTTTCTTCCCTCAGACGTGTTACTCTGCCCTGCTACATTGGAAACATGCGTGCTACCATCATGACTGATGTTGTGGACTACAATATTCCCTTGCTGTTGAGTAGATGTTCCATGAAAAAAGCAAAAATGTTGATTAACCTTGGAACTGACCAGGTCAAAATTTGTGGAACTATCATTGATTTAAAGTCCTCATCTTCAGGCCATTACTTACTTCCAATTTCCTTATGACTAGATCGTGAATTTTGTGAAACAATCATGTTGGCATCTCGTGGAGGTGATGTAGAAAAAAACGCTTTGAAGCTTCATAGGCAATTTGGACACCCAACATTGGCAAAACTAATTAAACTGATCACAGATGCGGGAATTAAAAGTTCAAAACTGGAACGGGCTATCAAGGCTGTATCTGATACTTGTACAGTCTGTTGCAGATTTAAGAAAGCCAAGCCCCGACCCGTAGTCAGTTTGCCCATGGTGTCTAAGTTTAATGAAGCCATAGCCATGGATTTAAAAGCTTGGGGAAGGCATTATTTCTTAGTCCTTGTTGATTTGGCGACCAGGTATTGTAATGCGTTAGTAATCGCAGATAAGTGTGTGCCCACCATTATCAAAGGAATATTTCGGAGCTGGATTGTTGTGTTTGGCGCACCTAGAAAAATTCTTACAGACAATGGCTGTGAATTCAACAATGCGGAAATGCGAGCATTGGGAGAGGCCTTCAATATCAAGATCATGACAACGTCTGCAGAGAGTCCTTGGAGCAACAGAGTCTGTGAGCGTCAAAATGCAGTCATTGGTGACATTGTTAGGATGATAATGGCTGATAGCCAGTGTGAATTGGATGTGGCCTTGGCATGGGCAGTATCGGCAAGAAATGCTCTCACCAACTACTCAGGCTTTTCTCCTAACCAACTTGTTTTTGGTCAAAACCCTGGTCTGCCTAATGTGTTCGCAAATGATCGTCCAGCCTTGGAACCTTCATCACCATCGAAAATTGTGAGAGACAACTTGAACGCTCTTCATATAGCTAGACAAGAGTTTATAAAGACTGAATCAGATGAACGCTTGGCTAGGGCTCTGCAGCACAACGTACGTTTGAGTGACCTAAACGACATCCGAAATGGAGATGAAGTCTTCTACAAAAGAAATGACAGTCATGAGTGGCATGGTCCTGGAATTGTAATAGGCAGAGATGGGAAACAAATTCTGGTAAGACACGGCGGTGTATACGTGCGAGTGCACGTATGTCGTCTAGCGCGAACGCCAGAGCAAGATACTACAGTTGAAAGTGGTGTCAGCAGTGATGAGAAGAACAATGTTGTCCAGGAGAAGCCTAATGACGATCCTACGCAAGTGTTGAATGACTATCCACCAGATGACGAGTCGGAAGATGGTGTGGTCCCAATTGATGAGCCTCCCACAGTTTCTGTTCCGATTAATCAGCTTCCCAAAGTTTCTGTTGGTCAACGTATAAAGGGAATACATTCAGAAAGTGGAGAGTTGGTGTCTGGAAGGATTATAAGTCGGGCAGGTAAAGCCACTGGAAAGTACAAACACTGGTATAATTTGAAAAGGGACTCTGACGGCAGCATTGATTGGATAGATTTGGAGAAGGATCTTAGCGAATGGGAAGTGGTTGATGATGACGCAGAAATGCTTGTTCTTTTCAACTCTGAGGCCATAGCATGCGCTAAGGAAAATGAAATTACAAATTGGCAGAATAATGATGTGTATGAGGAAGTAGATGATGTTGGGCAAGGTGCCATAACGGTTCGATGGGTTGTGACAGAAAATTGAAAAATGGAAAGCCTATTGTTAAGGCCCGCTTAGTCGCCAGAGGATTTGAGGAAGACAGTAGATCTCCGAAAAGACTCGCCTACTTGTTCAAAGGAAGCAGTGCGTTTGGCACTTTCTTTGGCCTCCACCAACCAGTGGGATTGCCACACTATGGACGTGAAAGCTGCCTACTTGCAAGGTAACGACATTGAGAGAATTGTTCATTTACGTCTTCCGCCTGAATATGCAGTTGGTAAGTTATGGAGACTAAAGAAAACTGTTTATGGCCTTTGTGATGCTGCTAGGCATTGGTATCTGCGCGTAAAAGATCAGTTGTTGAGTCTCGGAGCTAAAGTGTCATCACTGGATTCAGCGCTGTTCTCTTGGAGCAATGGTGGCAAAGTCGAAGGCATTGTATGCATCTACGTCGACGACTTCCTTTGGGCTGGTACACATGAGTTCGAACAGCAAGTGATAAATCGTTTGAGTCAAATATTCCTCATCGGCAGTTCAGAATCAAAAGCCTTCAAATACGTTGGTCTCAATGTCATCTCCAACATCGATGGCAGCATAACGCTCGACCAGTTCCAGTATGCTTCATCTTTGAAACCAGTCACGCTGAGTAAACATTGTGCAGCAGTAAAATCAGGAGAGCTGTCCAAGTCTGAGAAAATGGAGTACCAAGCATTAATTGGGCAACTCAATTGGATTGCCACATACTCTCGGCCAGATATTGTCTTTGATGTGTGTGAGTTGAGTGTGAATAGCAACCGAGCTTCCATAGCGGATTTGCTTAGACTCAATAAGGTGATCTCAAGGGTGAAGACTGACAACATGAAGCTATACATTCCAAGAATGGGACCGATCGAGGACTGTCATATAGAGTGCTTTTCGGATGCCTCATTTGCCAACCTTGTAGGCAATGGATCTCAGGGAAGTTTTGTGATCTTCCTACGAGATGCTAGTGAGGCAAGATTTCCTATATTCTGGCAGACAAGAAAGATCAGGAGGGTCGTCAAATCTACCTTATCTGCTGAGGCGTTGGCGTTGCTTGAATGTGCTGAAACTGCTGTATATCTCTCCAACATATTGCGTGAGGTTTCTGGATGTGGAAAGATCAAAATAAAGTGTTTCGTCGACAACAAGAGTCTGGTGGACGCCCTTTACTCCTGTAGGAGAGTAGAAGACAGGAGATTGCGCATTGATATTGCTGTGTTGCGGGACATGTTGGAGCGGGGGGAGATTGATGAGGTATCCTGGGTGGATACATCACAACAACTGGCTGATTGTCTCACCAAGAAAGGTGCCTCGACCGAACGGCTGCGTGCAGCAGTCAGCCGAGACTAGAAAGTTTATAATACTTCAAGAGACATCACATATCTGTATGTGGCCACAGACTGGGTCTTGATAGTAATTAAACAAAAGTGTATGTATTGGATACATAGTGAGTATCGGGTGTTGATGGTATTCACACAAATGTCTATGTATTGGATACATAGTGTGTATCAGACGCAAATAGACCATCCAGCTTCGTCCTTGGAATCTTCTGTCAAATTAAGAAGAGAGGACGAGAGTGTTAGTGTGTGTGCACACGCACGCACCTGCTAAGTCACGAGTGATGACGTCATTGGAAGGTTCTTGTGGTATGCAACCGGGAACCTTGGCAGTTCACGTTGTGAGGCCGGTGAGTGTGGTTTGCCTAGTTTCCTACAGGAATTTGTTGAATGCCATGAAAAGTATGTGTGAGGGTGCTAAGATTCAAGTACGTGTGGATAGTGAATTGAGGGAATTTTTCTATTTGAATGTTGGATTGAAACAGGAGTATGTCTCCATGGTTGTTTACTCTGTATGTGGAAGGGGTTATGAAAGAGATACAAGGTAGGGCAGTGGATTTTGGAGCGGTCCTAATGAGAGAGGGCAACGTTTGGAAACTCCCAGTACAGTTATTTGCAGATGATACAGATATACCCCAGTTTAATGATGTAATAGGTTAGGTAAAAACCTCATCGTTAGGCAGGGTATTGTATATTGGGGTACTTTTAAGGAAGAAGCGGTTATCAGCCTTTGGCTTCCCCCTAAACCAAGTCCAAAACCCTCCCCAATAAGCCCCAAAACAAGTTTAAAGTCAGTCTAAATGGCCTAACAGTTGTAAAGGAAGCTAACCTAAGCCTAACACCTGTAAATAAGTCATTAAATCCAACATATGAAATCTGAAAATCATAAAAAATAGGTTGGAAATATCAAACACCTGTCATCACTTCTTGTAAGTCCATGTCTGGTCCCGGTCACGATCCTTGCTATCCTCTCTGTGGCTAGGGGACGTGGTCCTCCCTAGCACTCACTCATCCTACTCAAAGCCCTCAAACCCCATCTCTGGGGGAGGGTGAGAGGGGTGGGGGGGGGAAGCCTGGCGAGGTGGGGTGATCGTAGCGGGAGACTGATGCACTGGCTCCGAGGGTGGCGATGGAGTGTGATGCGATGACTCTGGCGGTGGCGATGGGGTGCGTTCCGATGGCTCAGGTGGTGGCGATGGGGTGCGATGCAATGGCTCAGGTGTCGGTGATGGGGTGTGATGCAATGGCTCTCGGGGTGGCGATGGAGTGCGATGTGATGACAAAGGAGGTGGTGAGGGAGACAGCTGTAATGACCGGTGAGGTGGTGAGGGAGACCGCTGCAATGACTGATGAGGTAGCAATGGAGTCAGATGCGGTGGCTCATGTCGTGGCAAGGGAGACAGAGACAGTGGCCGAAGTGGTGAGGGAGATGGAGGCTGGGGCAAGGAAGGCTGCGATGGAGTGGCGGAGTGCCGCAATGGAGACACAGGTGACATGGGAGACAGGGATCGGCTGGAGGTTAGGTCCAGCACTAGGGGCTGAGCATGTCCTTGGCGGGAGGAGACTCTGGGTGTTTCTCTGCTGGTCGATGGCGAAGGAGATGCTCTGCTGGTTGAAGGTTGGGGATATGCTCTGCTGGTTGAAGGTTGGGGAGATACTCTGCTGGTTGAAGGCTGGGGAGATGCTCTGCTGATTGAAGGTTGAGAAGATGCTCTGCTGGTTGAAAGTTGAGGAGATGCTCTGCTGGTTGAAGGTTGGGGAGATGCTTTGCTGGTTGAAGGTTGGGGAGATGCTCTGCTGGTTGAAGGCTGGGGAGATGCTCTGCTGGTTGAAGGCTGGGGAGATGCTGTGCTGGTTGAAGGCTGGGGAGATGCTATGCTGGTTGAAGGCTGAGGAGATCCTCTGTGGTTTGCTGGCATGGTGGGGGCCTGTTTGAAGAAGGCAGAGATTGTAGTCTGCCTGGCTGCCCTCTTCTTTTCCTCCAGCATCGTCCGGTACACCTTCATCCCCTTCTTCAGGTGATTAGCTTGTCACAGTGGAAGTGGAAATATAAGTATGAGAAATGCAAATAATTAATTAGTCGATTGACACAATGAATCGACTTGTGATATCAAGTAGCAATTTTACTTTTACGCTGGCTTACTTTGCCGATTCACTAAAGACGAGAATTTTATAAACTTTCTCAACAGTACACAGCGGAGACTGATCACTCGAGAATGCTGTATAGTTCGTACTGTTGGCCTCTTGAGAAAGTGTCCCTACCCCTGACAGTCAGTAACTAATAATAATAATAAATGCTAACTCCTAGCTGGTACAACGGATTTAAGAAGTAAAACCAAAGAACTGGCCTAAGTACCAGTCATGATTAATATAAGGAGTTGTGCTAACTTGGAGTAGTGACTAAGTATGCAAAATATGGAAAATCAAACACGACTGTTACATTTAACAGAGCTCAGAGAAAAGAACTGTAAATTTATTAATTACAAGAGAATAAATTTACATTACATGAATCTCAAATTCAAAAAATCAAAGCAAAAGAAATTCACTCACTCATTCACTCAAACCCAATAGCTAAATAACCTTAAGCCTAGAATAACAGAGAACAAAAATACTGGTCAGTGGAGGAAATTGGCCGTCGCTGCGAAAGATTGGGCATCTGTCAGATACTACTCGAAGTGCTGCAGTCCTCTGCTTTCGACCACACTACTCCTGATCACCAACTTGGTGGGGAGATACAGGAAACGCAGATACTACTGGAGACTTGAAGCCACTACAATGAGGGACTCGCTCCACAATTTGTATGACACCTTAATCCCGTGGCTGTCCAAAACTGACTAACTTATTCAAATGCCCGGGACACAAGTGTGAGAAATGGGCGTGGCTTAACTCAATGGTTAGAGAGGTAAGGGCGTGGGAATGACATTTACACAAAAATATCGCTCGGTGAAACACACCGTCTGTACATATAGACGGTCACTTAGGAAACGATGATGAATGTTTTGAAAGCTCGTTACAGATGTGAGTGCAAAAGCGAACAGTTAACAGACTGAGCGAAATGCTATGGATTTCAAAATTGTTCAAGCTTTCCCACTATAATGTTAATACAATGTCACGAATTACCATACTACTGTAATATATTGATCTGGGAAATTCGTGACATTACGCCCCATCAGAATCAGATTTTTCTTTGAAAAATTTAACAGTATATTCATACATATACATCCTAACTCAGTCACACAAGATTCACACTGTGGTGTGTGTACTATCCTGCTACAGGAGAAAATCACTGTTGCCAACGAATGTAAAAACCTTGTACATTTATGTTAATAAAAGCAAGCTTGAGGGATAAAACTCTGTGACGATGGTGAAAAATCCTGTACTTAGGTGAAACTGAGCGAAAGTTCTCTGCATTTACATTGACAACTAATTGTTATGTAGCGTGGTGTATGTGATACACGGTGTAGGTGTGACAGTTGTAGTGTAACTGTACCTATGTGTAAAATGGTGTAATATAAATTAATAACATAAAAGAGGCGACGAGGGCAGAGGAGAAGAGGTGGCAGCATGCGGCAGAGACGATCAGCTGACCCGCACGGCAAAACTGCTACATCTATCGCTGTACCTGCACAGCAAAACTGCTTCACCCACCATCTGTACCTGTGAAATCAATCAAGGTGGAGCATCAATAGTGTCAGTGTGACAAGCAATTTGTATTAAATTATAATAACCCTCTGCCTAGTAGTCAATGCATATACAGTACAATGAAAAGTACACTTCAGCTGAAAATTCATCTGACAGCCAGAGCTTCGTACATTCGAGGTTGCCGTTATTTCCTTATTGGGTTGATTACTAGCTAGGAAACAGTCCTTGGATTGCTCAAATCTCTTAGGACCCCTGTAGTTTACTGGTTAAACCTATATCTTTATTAACCGGAGAACAAGGTGTTCCCTGGTTAACACGTTGACACAGTGTGGATATAGGGGGTGAGGTCCAAAGCCTTGCCTGGTGCTTTCGAGGGAGACAGCAGTCAGTCAGGCACCAGCTCCTTCTCTCATCTGCAAGACCAGCTTCACGTCAGCTGATCCACCCCCTGCAGCATCGACCCCTGGTACGTTAACCCTATGAGATTTCTGGGCTGAGCAGATAATGTCTGTGCTAGAATCAGCGTTCCCACGCTTTCCAACATCTTCACAGCACGATATTTTTCTTAGATCGCTCTGTGTATATACACTTTTGACACTAGAATATTGGTTCTGGTGTTATTTTAAAGCTGAATAGTTGTAATCTATCGAAGTATGTTCATAAAAGGAGAAAAAAGAAAATAAAATGTCAAAATGACGAGTTGAAGTTAGGCTAAAACCAAAAATTTTATACTTTGCCATAGAAAAATATTCATCTTAAAAAAACTTAACAAGATATGTAAATCTGGTTTAAACCTTGCAAAACTACAATAAATTACCTTTACAATGATATATATATTATGGTAATTTTTGCATTTTGTTGCACGGTAAAGTGAAAGGAGAGCGATGAATAATTTTCTTTTAGTCTGGGTCGCATATTCTCCTCCCGATCTTGTTCTTTGATTGGTCAGTGCAAATACACTTTTTATGATAGGATGCTGGTTGTGGTGTTATTTTGAAGCTGAATCATTGTACTTTATCGTAGCATGTTCCAAAAAGGAACACAAATAAAACAAAAAGTCAAAGTGGCGAGTTGAAGTTAGGCAAAAACCAAAAATTTTATACCATGCTGTAGAAAATTATTCACCAGGAATAAAGTGATAAAGCAACAAAGCCATGAGTCAGACCAGCTGTGCAGTACCTGCCACACATAGAGCAACCATTCCGTGACGTCAGGGTCGAGTCTCATTGTTACGAAGCATAAACTCGATTTATGGTGAATATTTTACAAAAGTTACTTAAAATGACGATTGAAACTGTCATCAGAATCTCTGAGGTTGGATTTGAAATGACGATCAAAATCGTCATCGGAATCTCAGAGTTAAAAAGATCCCGATGGGTGCCGATTAACTAACAGGGCCCTCAGTGACCCACAGCCCGTAAGGGTTGTGACCGTTACCTCAGGGCTCTGTGCATGTGCTCCTAATCTAAGTACAGTACTGTCCGGTGGTATTTGTTCCTATGCACTCAGGCGTCGTAAAGCATACTTACCCTTATGATTCTACACTTACAACTAATATCAGTAAGTTGAGAATCCCTATGCAAACTTGGTCAGGTCACATTTTAACACCCGGCGTGGGTGTGAACACTCATGTGGATAGCATGTATTCTCAAGATGCACCACAAGGTAATTCAGACACAGCCTTAGATTGCCTCTGCGGGGGTCTCGAACTTCCCTCTTAGCCTACGGTACATACAGTTTGTACAAGCTCTGGACATAATGTGTCCTATGGCGAGATGTCACGTCGGCACCCACATTACCAATGCCCTCTCTCTCACATGACTCAGAGATTATGGGTTTGGACTCAAACAGCACAGGAAGGACACATCCCTGGTTGGTGGTACATTGACACACATTGCAGGAATGCACAAACCTATCTATTTCCTGTCCCATTCCTGGCCAGAAAAAGTCGGCACGGATACGGCCTTGGGTTTTCTTTTTGCCCATGTGACCCAGTGCTGAAAAATGACCCCATTCTAACACTGCTTGGCGGTACTTTGCGGGAATGACGAACTGCAGTTGAACCTCACCCTGGGGTGTTCGTGACTCATGGTAAAGCCGTCCTTGTTTATGAAGGAACCTGGCTTGACCTCCCGGTGAATACTTAGTTACTTTACCCTTTTGCTTTTTCCACACAGCAGCAAGTGTCGGGTCAGTCTGTTGTTCCAGGACAACATCTTGACTACCAATCAGATCTTGCGGCGATGCAATGGTCACCGGGGCGACATGGTTTGGAGCCTTGGCCATGGCTCGTATTACTGCAGCCAAAGTTTGAGTAGTGACTTCTACGGTGCAACTATACTTGGCACCTGGTATGTTACCTATAATAAGGTCAAACATAGGTTCTGGCATGACACCTGCAACTGTCAAACCTGTGTAAAAGGGAGATGCTACCTTGATACATGCCTCAGGAAACAATCTCACTGATCCATCAATAAGCTGAGCTTGGATCTGTCTGCCTGTGTATTCTTCAGGCCAAACTAGACTCTGCCTGACAGTGCAAGCTGAGGAACCATTGTCTCTCAGAACATTAACAGGAACACCTCTGACGAACCCTGGCTGAACAAGGAAGGCACTGTTATCTGTGGGAGGGCCTGTGGAGGAAGCGGCCAGCCATTGATAAGGCTGCATAGCGCACAACTCTGCGAACGTGACGCCCTGAGGACTAGATGCCTGATGGGTCGTACTCGGACTAGATGCCAGAGGGGGTCATACTCACCATCTGGGGAGTTGGAGCATTGACCGCCTGTGGAGGAGGGTTCACCATCTGAGGGGGACTAGTGAACTGTGAAGGAGGACCTGTGCTGCTTGGGACAACATCATTGTACGCTTGTCGGGGAATGAAGGCTGCATTTGCCTCCTGCCTGCGATACACTGGGGCTGGTGCTGAAAAGGATTGTCCCGCCTGTTGATTGCATGGCTGACACTGCTGCTGGTTAAGGTACTTGTTGTACCTCTTCCAAGCAGGTTGCTGCGAATTCTGCCCCTGGTCCTTCTTCTGCAGTTTGTTTGGACCGTGGCCATTATTCTGAGAATGGTCTTGATGCTGGGGTTCGGTCTGCGATTGCTTCCCAGACGTAGCAGTATCTCTCCTGTTCCAGGACTGTTGCCTACAAGCTTGGTACCTGTACGCAGTGAAGAATGCATCAGCCTTTTCAACCATTTGGTTGGCATCGTTTACTTTGCAAATATTGAGCTGAGCCATAAGCTCACCAGGCCACGATTTTTCTAGCTGTGTATGCAACACAAGGTCAATTATTCCCTCTCGCGTGCGAGGAGTCTCATCTTTCTCCATCCACTCGTCTAAGTACGCAGTGAAATGGTCGAGGAACTGAACAGCTGTCTCCTGTTCCTGGAGACGTGCCCTTGTGAACTGATTCCTGGCATCATCAGCCGTGAGACCATATGCTTTGATAAGTGCAGTCTTCATTGTCTCATAGGTGAGATTGTCTCTGTGAATTCTGAGGAGAATATCGAGGGCAGGGCCCTCAAACAAGCTAAGAAACTGAAGCCGCTTAGCTGCCTCGTCCAGCTTATACAGCTGTGCCATGTCCTCAAAACAAGCTATGAATGGCTCGATTCGCTCGCCTTCCTTGTACGAAGGAGGCTTGAGGTGTGGGGTTGCCAGAATAGGTGCTGGGAGAGCTCTCGTGGAGCTTAGGTTGGCTGCACCCGATGTGCCTGAAGCCAAGGAGTCTCGCTTGAGCTTAAACACCTCAAGCTCATGTTTCACAGGTGCCTCACGCTCGGCATGCTGGTGTTCACATTGTTCTCGCTCATGTTCACTTTCTCTCTCACATTCCTCGCGCTGTTCTCGCTTGTGTTCCTGTTGAATTTTCCGCTCTTCACGGGCATCATTCTCATGCTGCTGTTCATATGTGTACCGTAAGAGGACATAATCTTTAATTTCCTGGGGGTTAGTAAGCCCAATAGCCTTGGCTTCCTGTACATATTGGTTGCCATGTTAACTCAGACTGAGACTGAGTGAAGTAAAGACAGATATACTGGCTGCTGTTCAGCAGTCGAATGCTAATACTCGAGAATAAAGAATATAGGCACAGTCTGGTGGTGATCAGTCTAATTAAACTGGTAAAGAAGGAGAAATAAAAATTGCATCTGGCTGGGAAAACTTACATTAAGTTAATGAAGCAAAATCAGTAACCACCAACAAGGCAGTGCCTATAAACTTTAATAATAACTAATACTTAGCTAAGAGTGAGTGAGTTTATTTTGTTACTAACTTCAAGGCTAGGAGTTAATATCCTGGAATGAGGTCGCCAGATGTCACGGGGGAGGTGGAAATATAAGTATGAGAAATGCAAATAATTAATTGGTCAATTGACACAAAGAATCGACTTGTGAAATCAAGTAGCGAATTTACTTTTATGCCGGCTTACTTCGCCGATTCTCTAAAGACGAGAATTTTATAAACTTTCTCAACAGTACACAGGGGAGACTAATCACTCAAGAATGCTGTATTGTTCGTACTGTTGGCCTCTTGAGAAAGTGCCCCTACCCCTGACAATCAATAACTAATAATAATAATAAATGCTAACTCCTAGCTGGCACAACGGATTTAGGAATTAATACCAAAGAACTGGCCTAAATACCAGTCGTGATTAATATAAGGAGTTGTGCTAACTTGGTGTAGCGACTAAGTATGCAAAATGTGGAAAATCAAACACGACTGTTACATTTAACAGAGCTCAAAGAAAGAACTGTAAATTTATTAATTACAAGAGAATAAATTTACATTACATAAAACTCAAATTCAAAAAATCAAAGCAAAAGTAATGCACTCACACGCATTCAAACCCAATAGCTAAATAGCTTTAAGCCTAGAAAACAGAGAACGAAAATACTGGTCAGTGGAAGAAATTGGCCATTGCTGCGAAACACTGGGCGTCTGTTGGATACTACTCGAAGCGCTGCAGTCCGCTGCTTTCGACCACACTACTGCCGATCACCAACTCGGTGGGGAGATACAGGAAACGCTGATACTGCTGGAGACATGAAGCCGCTATGATGAGAGGCTCGCTTCACACTCTGCACGACACCTTAATCCCATGGCTGTCCAAAACTGACTAACTTATTCAAATGCCCGAGACACAACTGTGAGAAATGGGTGTGGGAACATCAGTTACACAAAAATATCGCTCAGTGAAACGTACCATCTTTACATAAAGACGGTCACTTAGGAAACAATGACAAATGTTTTGAAAGCCCATTACAAATGTGAGTGCAAAAGTGAGGGGTTAACAGACTGAGTGAAATTCTACGGATTTCAAAATTGTTCAAGCGTTCTCAGTATAATGTTAATACAATGTCACGATTTACCATACTAATATTACGATCTAGGAAATTCGTGACACAGCTGTGTCCCCGCTTCGTCCTTAGAGAGGGTTGTGTGTGCGCATTAGCACAATAATTTCGTGCAGCTTGGTCAGCATCTCCCTGAGAATCATAATATTGAGGGCTCACACTTCGGAGACGACCTCCTCCTCTTCCTCCTCTGCCTCTTGGCGCATCCGCTGAATCTTCATATTGAGGAGCTTCTTGTTGCTGAGCTCCTCCCTGTGGTTTTTGAGGACCTCCTCTATCTCCTCCTCGTCGACCTCGACGAAGCCTGCCTCGTGCGACAGTTCCACAATGTCCTGCTGCACACACTGCACCGGCGGAGCCTGTATGCCCTAGGGGAAGCCAGTGAAGGAGACCATGCACTCTGGCCACAGCTTCCGCCACACACTGTTCATGGTGGGCTGGCTAACTTCCCGTCACACTGCAGTGATGTCTATGGCATGATGTATGTTATACCCTTTCCAGAACTCCTGCACTGGCATCCTATTGTCACCGTCATAGGCCCTCACCAACTGCTGCATAGTGCGGTGGAGGTATTACACTTTGAAAGTAGCGATCACCCCTTGGTCCATGGGTTGCAACAATGACTTGGTGTTGGGGGGCAGGAACACCACTTCATTGTTGCCTGCCCATTCCTTCATCGGGGGAGGGTGGCTAGGCGTGTTGTCTACCAGCACGAGAAATCTGTTCACCAAATTCTCCCTGGAGGCATACCTCTTCAGGACACAAGAGAGGTACGAGTAGAAATATGACGAACAGATGTCGGAAGTCAGCCAGGTCTTCTCGTTGGACTTCCAAATCACCCCAGCATTTTCTTTCACATACCCCACCAGAGCCCTGGGGTTCTTGGAGTGGTAGACAAGGAGCAGTTTCAAATTGAGGCCACCCTCAGCACTGCCCCCCAGCAGGTGTGTAAGCCGGTCCTTCGAGGCCTTGAACCCTGGTGTAGAATTTTCCTTTGTTGCAAGATATGGCTTTGGAGGACATTCTCCTCCAAAGGAGCCCAGTCTCATCAATATTCAAGACCTGCTTTACACTGTAGCCACCCTCTGCGATGGTGCGTTTCAACTCATCAGGAAACGCTGCCGCTGCCACCATATCTGCACTCGCCACCTCACTGTACATTTTCACGTGGTGGAGATTAGCTCGCCTCTTGAAGCAGTCATACCACCCATGGCTAGCCTTGAAGGACTCATTAGCACCAAGATCCTGCCTCACCTTGATTTCTTCCCATAGTGAGAGAGCCTTGGTGCAAATAATTCCCTGGCTCATGGGTGCCTTCCTCCTGTTCTGATCCTCCACCCATGTGTGGAGCATCCGCTCCAGATCCATCATCGCAGGCTTTCTCCGGTGGATGATACGGGAGGCGGATAATGTTGCAACCTCGCCAGCAGCAGTCTTAATGGTCTCTCCCATTTTGACGATGGTGGAGACAGTCGACTGGGCCAGATGGAGACCCGAGGCGATAGCACATGCACCCTCGCCTTTCTTGTGGTGCTTAAGAATATCTAGCTTGACTTCTAGAGACAGAGTTTTACGCACACGCTTCGTGGGAACATCACCAGCACCAACACTAGCAGGCCGCTTACCACCCCGACTAGGGCCTTCACTAGTCCCACTACGTGCAGCACCCTTACCAGACATGATCACAATTAGGCCAAAACTCACACACAAAAAAATCCACACACGATTAGTATCACTGCTTTACTCAAGGCACTACTCGTACTCCGTTACGATGCACTACGATAGCGGTGTGCATAATGTTGGTGATGCAACATGGTGCGTGGTACGCAAGCGTAAGACAGTTCCTCACTCTGAGATGGCCGGTGCGAGAAGAGTGATATGGGTGAGCGCAGGGTGAGCAATGGCTGTGGGGCCTGTGCAAGTGTCTCTGTGCATTCTGGGACACAGGAGGGCTCAGCTGGCCGCAGGAAAGCGTGTGATTCTATACAGTAATCCCTCCATTATTCGACACAATAGAGCCAAAGGCATGTCCGAATATTGGTTTTGTCCGAATATTGGACCCTGAAGCTCCAGCACTGGTCATTCATGACCCTAACCTAACCTAACCTAAATCAGAAAACTACCTTCCTA
>JAGKTI010014980.1:0-21039 GCA_018397915.1 Birgus latro | reverse complement strand
GTTCTTAATATAGAGTGAAATAAATACTGGGTACTTTTTAGAATTTACGTTCAAGTGTGAGTTAAATCACCTCCGCCACCTCCATCTCCAAAACAAAACAAACTGCCGACGATCTTCTGCCTCTGACGAAAGGCAAATTATGTGCACTGAATTCTTTCTTTTTTGTCTTTCTTTATTAATTTATGCACTGTATATGCTCCTTTACGTTAGTGTTAAGAAGACAAGTAATTGTTATTGCAATTTGGGGGGGGGTGAAAATCCATCTCCAACACACTTTACCGACAGTCGGTACTGCCTCTGTGAAGATTTTCTACCAATTAACCACTTCAGTACTGTGAAGTGCTCGAAAGGGTACAGCAGGGAAGGAAGGTTGCTGGTTCGTTGAAAGCAGTGATAAGAAACAGGGAGGTGAGCATGGAAGTGAAAAAGTTGTTACATGACAGTATTGTGATACCAACTCTGACATATGGAAGTGAAGCTTGGACCCTGTTGGAAGGACAGAAGTCAAGAGTGAGAGCAGTGGAAATGAGTTATTTGAGAGGAGCATGTGGAGTCACATGGAGAGACAGACTAACAAATGAGGAAGTGAAGGAGCGTTGTGGTGTGGTTGAGGACGTGATGGGAAGCGTTAGGAGAAACACGTTAAGGTGGTTTGGGCATGTGGAGAGGATGGAGAGTGAAAGATTGACGAGGAGAGTGTATGTGAGTGAGGTGGAGGGGGCGAGAGGGAGGGGGAGGCCGAGGATGAGATGGAGGGATGGAGTGGAGAGGTATATGAGAGAGGGGGGTGTGAGTTGGGAGCGTGGTAGTGAAATGGCAGGGGACAGAGTGACATGGAGGCGATTTGTTTGTGGCCACCCCGTTCGGGATTGAGGCGTCTGGCAGTAGATAGAATAGATAGTACTGTGACGTCTATTTCTACTTTATTTACTCTTCCTCCAGCCGATTTTATGGCACTCAGGACTGGACTCACATACTGAAGGGGCTAACAAAGGCTGTACCAACCCCGTGCACTTCCACAGATCCAACCTACACTGACTAAAATTGTCTGGTGGCAGCAAGAACAAAATGAAAATACACCCAGCACTGAAGGGGTTAAATGTATATTAAATGCACTATATTGTTTTTTGTCATAACTAATTTATTTATATATGCTTCTTTAATTTAGTGTTGAAAGGACAAGTAATAGGTATTGTCTTAGCAGTTTTTTGGGGTGATAATTCGGTAATTTAGCAATTTGGGGGGGTGAAAATTCGGTAAGCCGGAAAATTCGGTAATTCGAACCAGGGTAGAGCCCCATATAGTTCGGCTTATCAAGGGTTTACTGTATTAGGAAAACTATCATCCCTCTTGGCAGTAAATTTATCAGTGCAGTGTGTAAGAAGAGGAATCTGGAAGTCAATGTGAGCAAGAATAAAGTTATGGTGTTTGAGAGGAATGAAGTCACAGAATGCACAGTGAGGTTGGATGGTGAGGATATGGAGAATGTGAGTGCATTCAAGTACTTGGGCAGTGTGATGAGTAAGGATGGAAGTTTTGGGGATGAAATACTTGAAAGGGTACAGGAAGGAAGGAAGGTTGTTGGTTCATTGAAAGCGGTGATGAGAAATAGAGAGGTGAGTATGGAAGTCAAGAAGTCACTGCGTGACAGTATCGTGATCCCTACCCTGACGTATGGAAGTGAGGCATGGACCTTGCTAGAGGGTAATAAGTCAAGAGTGAGAGCAGTGGAAATGAGTTACTTGAGAGGAGCATGTGGAATGACATGGAGGGACAGGTTAATGAATGAAGAAGTGAAGGAACATTGTGGGGTGGATGTGGATGTGGTTGAGAAGATTGGGAGAAATACTCTGAGGTGGTTTGGACATGTGGAGAGAATGGAGAATGAAACTCTGACTAAGAAGGTGTATGCAGGTCGGGTGGAGGGAGAGGGAGGGAGGGGAAGGCCGAGAATGAGGTGGAGGGATGGAGTTGAGAGGTATATGAGGGAGGGGGGAGTGAGCTGGAGGGAGGGTAGGCAAATGGTGGGTGACAGAGCGACTTGGAGGCGTTTTGTCTGCGGCCACCCTTTGTGGGATTAGGGCGTCGGGCTATAGATATATATATTTACCCCTGGTATTGTTGTTGGTGGAGCACATAGGATAGAGCTTGCTGTGAGAGTCCAAGAGGTGGCCAGAGGTTATTTTATCATACAGATGCTAGCAGGGGCATAGTTTGGTTTATCCATATACAGTACTGTATGTTCTAGACCTGGGTACCAATCCTCCAAAGAAGGCAAAATGGGATTTAGCAGATACTGGTGCCACAGACTTTGAAGTGTCTCACAGTGTAGAATGAGATTTGGCAGATATTTATCATAGACTTGGAAGTGTTTCACAGGGCAAAATGAGATCTAGCAGATACTGTTATGATGGACTTGGAAGTGTCTCACAGTGCAAAATGGGATCGGCAAATAGTTACCGTAGACTTGGAAGTGTCTCACAGTGTAAGTTTGGATTTGGCAGATACAGTTGCCATAGCCTCGGAAATGTCTCACAGTGTAAATTTGGATTGGGCTTGAATGTGTATCACAGTGGATTTGGCAGATAAAGTTACCATAGATTTGAAAGTGTCTCACAATAAAATGTTGAGTTTCTTTTCATGAACTGTGCTTAAAGATCTGTGCAGGTTCCTCATACCAGTGGGTTCTCATCAGTGAAAATATATTCAGGTGTTCTTATCGTTAATAAATAGCATGGTGTACTAAGCTCTTGTTTTGCAGTCATTTTAAGCACATGTTACAGTGATAATCGATTAGTAGAGGTACTCTTTGGAGATATCTTCTAACACACAAAACTTCCTTGTCACTTGTCACTTAAGCTGCCCGCTGAATTACACAGGTCAGTCCTATCTTTTTTAGTGGGCTTATTTGAGTTGCTACAGAGCAAGTGTTCTTTCACACCTTTTTCTTCTCAGTCTTCATGCATCCTTATGGTTCCCATTCTACTGTATATCTTATCCCTTTAGAACTAAATTGAAGGCAGTGCTTCAGAACTCTTGGTTACTCAACCTCTTTTTGCTCAACCTTGGTTTGCCTATTAACAGATGCACTATATTGGAGGACTAAAATGTCTTGCATATGCTATTTTGATGCCATTGTAGTTCAGCACCTGTTCCACAAGTCATCAGTCTCAAGCAAGTGTAAATACAAGAGGAGGTAGTGGAGGATCGTTGTCCAAAGGGACATCCACATGGGATAGCACCATTATAGCTGCATTTGTACAAACATCCCAAAGCCTCCTCAGTATTCCCTGAAAAGTGGATAGTGACCTGCCAGAGAGAAGCATCTTCAGCCTGCAGTCCTATACATTTACATTTCAGATGAACCAGGGGCTACAGCTACTACTGCCAGTCATGTAGAGCTCTGCCTGCCACCTTGTCTGGGAATTTTCCATATTTGGTGGCTCTGTGATCAGAGGGAGAGGTTTACTCTGCACTTTCCCCAACTTAGAAGACTAGAAGTGTGTTGCTCTTTGCAGCTGAATGCTCTTCCTGGTGTCAGACAGTAGCCCATGAGTGGGACTGAACAATTGACCTCTGTTTTGATAGTGTGCACTCACATTCACTGACCACTGTGGTGGAATGGATGGGAAAAAAAAAAATGTATAGCCGGATTCCAATTTTCCTCCTGGACCTAGAGATCGGAGGCATTCCTGCTCATGGGGGACTGCCTCTCTTGTTCCCCTCCAAGGAACCGTCTACAAGCTATGTTTGAGGAATATTGCTGTTTCCATTCAGAACAGCATTCACTGGGTGAGTACTTTACTTGAATACCTCATGGGGAAAGGGAATACTAGCCATTTCTTGAATACAAACATGTCATTTGAAGCCTCTGGCAAAGTTTCCCTTCTGAATTTTTAGCATTTTGGGGTTGTCTTTACTCAACGATATAGCATTATATTTGTGAGATACTTCTGCCTGACCTACAGATATCTGTGTGATGGTTGCAAAAAACTCAACCAGTCTTTCCTCATGGGTATCTCTGTTATTTACTTAATGGAAAAAGTTAGGTTTTGACCACACAAAAGCCTGTCTTTTTAATCATTTCTAATCAGGGCACCCACATGTATATCTGAACTGATCTCTCTACATTGTTTTCACTTTTGACAACTGTTAATGCCATTACAGTTTTTAAGTCCATAATTTCACGGGGAACTCTTGTAACCTCTGAACCGAAATTTGTCTTGAAGCAAATTTGATCCTCTGCTTTTACACTGTTTTTCACATGTCATGCTTTTGACCCTTGCAACTCCCCATTTTAGGTGGCAAAAAAAATGTCAGAATGATTTAGATGATGATATGATGACTTGTTTTTCACTCGGCCACGATTCATCCATTTGTTCTCCATTTTATGGAAGGTAATTCTCCATTCACCTGTTGGATGTTTCCAGTATTTTCACACTTTTGTGTGCATTCACAGTTATGCTTCATATTCCCTCTGATAAATATAAACAGAATATTGATTATGTTCAGTACTGTATATGAAACTCTTTTACACTGTTTTACTTTAATAAAGGCTAATCACCAGTACTTTTGTGGTACAGGTGGAACATTTATCCCGGCCATATGCTTGGAAAGCACGGGATGTGTTTGGTGTCATTGTGACCACAACACCACCGCAGTTGTTGGCCATGATCCAGGCATTCTTCAACAATGCTCTCCTCATCGATGATGACTTCCTAATCAAGAAAATCCTCAGTAAGTTTGGTTTTGTGCTGCTGCTGTTTCTTTGATAAACTGTAGTAGTCAGTCCTCATAATAATTTTAAGTCAGGAATGTGTCTAAAAATTTTATAAATTATTTCATATATTTGATACTGTAACTTGGAACTGTTAGGTATGCTTTTTAGGCAGCAGTGGTAGAGGCAGAACCTTATGTAGTTTGGCAAAGAGAGTAGAACAGTTCATTGAAGAAAGAGTGGGAAGAGGAAGAGGAGTATTTGAGAGAGTGAGAAAGATAAATGAGGATAAGGTAACCTGTAAACACATCTGTCATAGCCATCCCCTCTCTGAGGGTTTGCAGGAGAGACCAAGGTGTCACTGATGATGATGGTGCTTCAACAGTAATTGACTCTGGGCTGAAGAGCAAAGAAGGTCAAAAAAGTATCATAAAAAAGATTAACTGTATCTTTATATCTAAGCTCTCTCATGACTAGTGAGCATTATGCACTGTATATCTTTTCTGTCCCTTTCTCACAGGTTGGTTTGATCTTAGTAGACCTTATATGTTTAGTTTAAAAATTCCACTTACTTTCAGCAATAGAGACTGTTGGAGAGCCTGCAAGTTTAGAGGATCCTTTGAGCATCCCTGAGTGCATCACTCCTGGACCTTGGAGCTCTGACTGTGTCCCTCTTACACAGATGGAGATTGCTCGCAGTGTGTCTCCTTTGCCACAGGGTAGGTGAGCCTTCTGGCCTCTCTCATATATGATTCAAACCTAGAGTTTAGCTTTATAATCTCCCATTTGACTCCTCAACTGCAGCACTTTATTTCATTGCTTGGTCATGTAAATTAGTTTTTTTTTTTTTTCACAATGCCATGCCAGCAAATAGGATTAATGACTGAGTTTTCCTTTTATTTTTCCTCAGCTTTTTGTTGTGAGTGTTCCCATTTTGATAATACTTTATCCCTTGGTTGTTTTATATTTATTACTTTGTAACTCAGAACTTGCAGTAGATGATTATGCCTGTTGCACCTCTAGGATTTAGTGTCGATCATTATTTTTACTTTCTTTGCTTTCCATATCTGGCCTGATGTTTTACAGAAGTACAGAGGGATCATATTATCTGTGCTTGCAGCTTTTACATTTTGTCTTAAACATGACAACCATAAATGATGCACAGTTCACCATAGTGTATTTGTGAATCCCTGCATTATACACAAGGGTGCACCATGGGAAATTAAGACTGAATTGCAGAAACCACGATGAACTCAGCTGCCATACTCAGCCCAAGTTTGGTTAGTCATCTTTGTTTTGGTCTGAATGCTAAGAATGTGGTTGTTTAATATGCATAAAAACAAAGTGATGTTTTCTTCGATGCCAAATATTTACCTTTACACTATAATTTCTGTAGGAAACTAGGCAAACCACACTCACCGGCCTCACAACGTGAACTGCCAAGGTTCCCGGTTGCATACCACAGGAACCTTCCGATGACGTCATCACTCGTGACTTAGCAGGTGTGTGCGTGCGCGCACACACTAACACTCTCATCCTCTCTTCTTAATTTGACAGAAGATTCCAAGGACGAAACTGGATGGTCTATTTGCGTCTGATACAAACTATGTATCCAATACATAGACTTTTGTGTGAGTACCATCAACACCCGATACGCACTATGTATCCAATACATACACTTTTGTTTAATTACTATCAAGACCCAGTCTGTGGCCACATACAGATATGTGATGTCTCTTGAAGTATTATAAACTTTCTAGTCTCAGCTGACTGCTGCACGCAGCCACTCGGTCGAGGCACCGTTCTTGGTGAGGCAATCAGCCAGTTGTTGTGATGTATCCACCCTGGATACCTCATCAGCCTCCCCCCTCTCCAACATGTCCCGCAACACAGCAATATCAATGCACAATCTCCTGTCTTCTACGCTCCTGCAGGAATAAAGGGCATCCACCAGACTCTTGTTGTCGACGAAACACTTTATTTTGATCTTTCCACATCCAGAAACCTCACGCAATATGTTGGAGAGATATACAGCAGTTTCAGCACATTCAAGCAGCGCCAACGCCTCAGTAGATAAGGTAGATTTGACGACCCTCCTGGTCTTTCTTGTCTGCCAGAATATAGGACATCTTGTCTCACTAGCATCTCGTAGGAAGATCACAAAACTTCCCTGAGATCCATTGCCTACAAGGTTGGCAGATGAGGCATCCGAAAAGCACTCTATATGACAGTCCTCGATCGGCCTCATTCTTGGAATGTATTGCTTCATGTTGTCAGTCTTCACCCTTGAGATCACCTTATTGAGTCTAAGCAAATCCGCTACGTTAGCTCGGTTGCTATTCACACTCAACTCACACACATAAAAGGCAATATCTGGCCGAGTGTATGTGGCAATCTAATTGAGTTGCCCAATTAATGCTCGGTACTCCATTTTCTCAAGACTCGGACAGCTCCCCTGATTTTACTGCTGCACGATGTTTACTCAGCATGACTTGTTTCAAAGATGAAGCATACTGGAATTGGTCGAGCGTTATGCTGTCATCGATGTTGGAGATGACATTGAGACCAATGTATTTGAAGGCTTTTGATTCTGAACTGCCGATCAGGAATATTTGACTCAAACGATTTATCACTTGATGTTCGAACTCATGTGTACAGCCCAAAGGAAGTCAACGACCTAGATGCATACAATGCCTTCGACTTTGCCACCATTGCTCCAAGAGAACAGCGCTGAATCCAGTTATGACACTTTAGCTCCGAGACTCAGCAACTGATCTTTTACGCGCAGATACCAATGCCTAGCATCATCACAAAAGCTGTAAACAGGTTTCTTTAGTCTCCATAACTTACCATTTGCATATTCAGGCGGAGGACATAAATGAACAACTCTCTCAATGTCGTTACCTTGCAGGTAGGCAGCTTTCACATCCATAGTGTGGCAATCCCACTGGTTGGTGGAGGCCAAAGAAAGTGCCAAACGCACTGCTTCCTTTGAACAAGTAGGCGAGTCTTTTCGGAGATTCACTGTGTCTTCCTCACATCCTCTGGCGACTAAGCGGGCCTTAACAATAGGCTTTCCATTTTTCAGTTTTTCTGTCACAACCCATCGAACCGTTATGGCACCTTGCCCAACATCATCTACTTCCTCATACACATCATTATTCTGCCAATTTGTAATTTCATTTTCCTTTGCGCATAATACGGCCTCAGAGTTGAAAAGAACAAGCATTTCTGCGTCATCATCAACCACTTCCTATTTGCTAAGATCCTTCTCCAAATCTATCCAATCAGTGCTGCCGTCAGAGTCCCTCTTCAAATTATAGCAGTGTTTGCACTTTCCAGTGGCTTTACTTTTGCCCGACTCATATCCTTCCAGACACCAACTCTCCACTTTCTGAATGTATTCCCTTTATACATTGACCAACAGAAACTTTGAGAAGCTGATTAATCGGAACAGAAACTGTGGGAGGCTCATCAATTGGGACCACACCATCTTCCGACTCGTCATCTGGTGGATAGTCATTCAGCACTTGCGGAGGATCGTCATTAGGCTTCTTCTGGACAACATTGTTCTCATCACTGCTGACACCACTTTCAACTGTAGTATCTTGCTCTGGCGCACGCGCTAGACGACATACTCGCACTCACACGTAGACACCGCCGTGTCTCACCAGAACTTGTTTCCCATCTCTGCCTATTACAATTCCGGGACCATGCCACTCATGACTGTCATTTCTTTTGTAGAAGACTTCATCTCCATTTCGGATGTCGTTTAGGTCACTCGAACGTACGTTGTGCTGCAGAGCCCTAGCCAAGCGTTCATCTGATTCGGTCTTTTAAACTCTTGTCTAGCTAAATGAAGAGCGTTCAAGTTGTCTCTCACAATTTTCGATGGTGATGAAGGTTCCAAGGCTGGAGGATCATTTGCGTACACATTAGGCAGACCAGGGTTTTGACCAAAAACAAGTTGGTTAGGAGAAAAGCCTGAGTAGTTGGTGAGAGCATTTCTTGCCAATACTGCCCATGCCAAGGCCACATCCAATTCACACTGGCTATCAACCATCATCTTCCTAACAATGTCACCAATGACTGCATTTTGACGCTCACAGACTCCGTTACTCCAAGGACTCTCTTCAGACGTCGTCATGATCTTGATATTGGAGGCCTCTCCCAATGCTCGCATTTCCGCATTATTGAATTCACAGCCATTGTCTGTAAGAATTTTTCTAGGTGCACCAAACACAACAATCCAGCTCCAAAATATTCCTTTGGTAATGGTGGGCGCACACTTATCCGCTATTACTATCGCATTACAATATCTGGTCGCCAAATCAACAAGGACTAAGAAATAATGCCTTCCCCAAGCTTTTAAATCCATGGCTATGGCTTCGTTAAACTTACACGCCACGGGCAAACTGACTACGGATCGGGGCTTGGCTTTCTTAAATCTGCAACAGATTTTACAAGCATCAGATACAGCCTTGATAGCCTGTTCCAGTTTTGAACTTTTAATTCCCGCATCTGTGATCAGTTTAATTAGTTTTGCCAATGTTGGGTGTCCAAGTTGCGTGTGAAGCTTCAAAGCGTTTTTTTCTACATCACCCCCAAGAGATGCCAACATGATTGTTTCACAGAATTCACGATCTAGTCATAAGGAAATTGGAAGTAAGTAATGGCCTGAAGATGAGGACTTTAAATCAATGATAGTTCCACAAATTTTGACCTGGTCAGTTCCAAGGTTAATCAACATTTTTGCTTTTTTCATGGAACGTCAACTCAACAGCAAGGGAATATTGCAGTCCACAACATCAGTCACGATGGTATCTCGCATGTTTCCAATGTAGCAGGGCAGAGTAACACGTTTGAGGGAAGAAACTGTGACACCATCAGCAAAAGTAAACGTTGAGGATGACGCTTCTTCTCGTACAGCATCACATTCGTAATCAGTGAGCTCACTTAGATAGCAATTGATCCATTCAACTCCACATACAGTTGCAGAACACCCTGTGTCTAGAAGAGCACATCCCTTAGATTCTTCTACTAGAGTCTGTGACTTACCTCTACTAGCGGCAACATCCGCATAGCCCATAAATAACGGCAAATGCGCTGTTTCAGAATTCTCTTCTCAACTGCCATCATTTTCGTATGCATCCGGACAGTCACGTGCCCAAAGAAATCTAGAATCACATACTAAACACCTCGATACCTTTCTGTCAGACCCAAGTGGGTTCTGCCTCCTGCCGGTGGATGAGCGTTGGGGAATTCTAGCAGATACGGTTGAACATCGGCCACTACCCCGACGTCGATCACGTATTGCACCACCCCGCAACATTCTCCGTCCTCGTCGAGTACCTCTAGCATGAAACGTTTCCTCACCCTCAACTTCGTCACTCCAAAATACTGGTTCGCCTTTCACCTCCTGGGCAGACACCTATGCCTCGTTGTGCCTGCCAATTTCACCAGCAAAAATACGATTCAGGGCAGATTTCATATTTTCGTATGTCACCTCAGTTATCGCGGACATCACTAGTTGTCGCTCACTGTCTGAAAGTTTACATGCAGCTAAGAGCATAAAAGCCATCACAGAATTTGGCAGTTCCATGCCCTCCTTTGTAAATTTGAAATAAACATGCTCAAGTTCTGTCACGAACCCACGAATGTTCATATCATCGGCTCTTCTGAGGTTGTACAACTCATAAAAAGATGCAAACTGTCGACGTCCTTTGTCCACGAGAAATAAACCGTCTAATTTTTTCAGCAGGGTCTGAACACCATCCTTCTGCTTCAGAACATCCGCATCAATCTCCAAAGACGCCACCCTCGCTTTTCCAGACAATGACAGGTGAATAGCTAAGGCTTGTTTTTCTTTTGCTAGGTCCGTTAGTTCGCACCAAATGCCAATGTCTTTTTTCCAGCTCTCACATGCAGAATCATTTTCAAGTTTTGGAGGCCACTTGGTCAAACACGACGCCATTTTTCTAACCATGCTCTGCTACCAGTGTAGGAAACTAGGCAAACCACACTCACCGGCCTCACAACGTGAACTGCCAAGGTTCCCGGTTGCATACCACAGGAACCTTCCGATGACGTCATCACTCATGACTTAGCAGGTGTGTGCGTGCGCACACACACAAACAATTTCCATAGAAATACTCACCAGATATTAACCCTTTCGCGCACGGTAAGTTTTATTAAGTTTCACGGCTCACGATTTTACTCCCCCGCGCACTCCGCTGGGAGCCTGCGGTACACAAATTACATGTGTTCTCGCCTCATTTTCGCCACCAAACCTCAAAATGTTGCCCTGAAACTCACATCATCTTATTCGCCGATGTTTGTTCTAGCTGATAAGCCAAAAGAAAAACCAGAAAAATACGAATAAAAGTACACTAGGCTGCCGTGAATAAACAGTTTGGAACGTTGATCTCACTTCCCAACATCATCGTTCGAGTGTTTTCCATCATACAGAATAATGTTATTATAAGTTTTGATAGAGAATTTAATTGGCTTTCTAATGAGTATGTCTGGTTGTGATGCGATTTGTAGTTTTCGAGAAAATAGCCAAAAACTAAAAGCCATTTTTGAAAAAAAATTGATTTTTGTTCAGGGAGGTATACTGCAGAAGTTTTCTCGCACACCTTGTAGAATTTCATAAGCTTTCTCCTGATATCTTTTTGTTTTGATATGCCTCATAGTTTCCGAGTAAATCAGAAAAAACTACAGGGTATTCGCGGCCGCAGTGCACTTTCGTCATGCGCGCACAATAACTGCCTATGTAACCACAACTTTTCATTAGAGAAATTACATAGTTATGTCCTGTACATACGTAGAATTCACTGATCTTTATCATGGTTCTTACAGGAAATCGATATGTTCAATAATTTTGGAGTAAATGGACAACAAAGATAGAACACTCTTCCTCGCCCGCAAGCGAGATAAAAACGCTCAATTTCCCTGCCTCACGAGTACTTACATATTTTCGCTCGTTACATTTTATTATTATTCTTATTTTTTACTCAAATTATACACGTGAAATATCATAAGCTCTTTGACAGTGCTCTCAGTAACTCGAGATTTCCACTTGTCTTTTTGCTAGGTACTGATACTAAACCTGAACTTTCTTCCATCTCATATGTGTATATGTAAAAAACAATACTTATTTGTGAAAAAAATACAAATGTAGAAACAGGTCAATGTACAAATCAACAAAATATGGATAACTCACTTGCTCCAGAGGTGTTGAGCTGCTGGTAGGAACTTGAAGGAATAGAAGATGAGTTAGGTAGTGTGTGAGTTGTGTGTGTGTGTGTGTATTTACCTATTTGTAGTATACAGGAATTGAGCTAAGCTCGTGTTGTCCCGTCTCCATATCTACATTCATCTAATCTAGTTTTAAATACATGAATGTTTTTCACCTGCACCACCTCTTCGTCTAAGTCATTCCAAATACTTATGCTTCTATTCGGGAAACTGAACTTTTTGAGATCATTAAGACATCTACTTTTCCTCAACTTGAAGCCATGACCTCTTGTTCTTCCATCATCCAACACAAAAAGATCCTCTCTATCCACCCTTTCCAATTCTCTTACATTTCTAAATATCGTGATCAAGTCACCTCTTTCCCTTCTCTCGCGAAATGTTGGTAACTTCAGTTTTTCCAATCTCTCCTCGTAGGTGAGTTCCCTTAAACACGGTATCATCTTCGTTGCCATCTGTTGGACCCTTTCTTGTTTATCAATATGCTTCTTCAAATGAGGTGACCATACCACCGCCGCATACTCTAGTCTTGGTCTTATCATGGTCACTATCAACTCCCTCAACATTTCCTCATCCATATAATTAAAAGCCACTCTCATGTTGGTCAGTAATCCATAAGTTCCCCCAATAATTTTGTTTATATGCTTTTCTGGTGACAAGTCATCCCAAATAATCACTCCCAAATCTTTCTCATTCTTTCTTTTACTAATCATCTCATTGCCCATTTTATATGTCCAGTGTGGTCTTCTTTCACTTATACCCATTTCTAATACATAACACTTCTTGGCATTAAAGTCTATTTTCCAAGTCTGGCTCCAGCTGTGTATTTTGTCCAAGTCCTCTTGCAGTTCTTTACAACTATCAATACATTTAATATGTTTCATAATTTTAGCATCATCTGCAAACATACTCATGTAACTATTCAAACCCTCTGGCAAATCATTTACATATATCAGAAACATTACTGGGGCCAAGACAGAGCCCTGGGGTACTCCACTAGTCACATTTCTCCATTGTGATACCTTGTCTCTTATTACTGTTCTCATCTGCCTTCCTATCAAATAATCTCCCATCCACTTTAATAGTTTCCCATGCACCCCTTCAAATGTCCTCAACTTCCACAATAGTCTCTTATAGGGTACCCTGTCAAATGCTTTCTTAAGATCCAGATAGACACAGTCTGCCCATCCCTCTCTCTCCTGTACAACATCTGTTACCCTACTGTAGAAACTTAGTAGGTTAGTAACACATGATCTTCCTTCCCTAAAACCAAACTGTCTTGGTGTTTTCACTTCATTTTCTTCTAAATACTTTATCCATCTTTTTCTAATAACTTTCTCACAGATTTTACAAACAATACTCGTAAGTGACACAGGTCTATAATTAAGTGGATCCTCCCTATCTCCTCCCTTAAAGATTGGCACAATACTTGCTCTTTTCCAATCTTTAGGTAACTGTCCATTTTCAAGCGAGGTTTTGATAATGACATAAACTGGCCACACTAACTGGTCGGCACATTCCTTCAGGATCCATCCAGCCACACCATCTGGTCCCATTGCTTTTCTCACATCCAAATCCTTCATCAGCTGTAGCACCTCATCCATGTCAACTGTAATTTCGGTCATTTTCATCAACCTGGGTTCCATTTCAGGCTCCCTAAATTCGTCTTCCAATACACAAACTGACTGTAGCTTGTTGTTCATTATTTCACACAAGTCTTCCTCTCTTTTATATGTTTCATCTCCATCCCTCAGTCGTATTATACTGTCCTTAACTTTCATTTTGCCATTTACAAACCTATAAAATAGTTTCGGCTCTTTTTTACAGTTAGATACAGTATCTTTTTCGTATTTCCTTTCCTCTTCTCTCCGTATCCTTATATATTCATTTCTAACCTGCTTGTACTCCTCCCAGGCCCTTTCACTATACCTTCTTCTCACTTTCTTCCATGCGTTTTTTCTTGCCTCTTGTGCCATCCTACATCTGTTGTTAAACCATTCTTTCTTCCTTTCCATAGCTGCAGAAAATTTTGGGACATACTTAGTAACTCCTGTTTTATATACAAAAACTCATATTTCTCATCAACATTTGTGATCATATTCATTTTACTCCATTCTACATTTTGGAAAAAGTTTCTCAGGGAAGCAAAGTCTGCCTTCCCATAATTGTATCTATTTTCTCTGTGTTTTTCATCTCTTTCTCCTTCCCTCACTCCTACCACGTCCATCTCAATTACCAGATGATCACTTTTACCAAAGGGGTAATGGTAGGTTATGTTCCTCACATCATTTGGGTCCTTTGTGAATAGTAGGTCAAGCCTGGATGGTTCATCAACACCCCTAATTCTTGTGTTTTCTTTGATCAACTGGGTTAACATGTTTTCCATCATCAATTCCATTAATTTATTTCCCCATGATTCTTCATTGTTCCCAGCATCCATACTTTCCCAATCAACTTCTCGACAGTTAAAATCTCCCATTAATATTATTCTATTTCTTCGTTCAGTTAACATTTCTAGCCTAATAATGGATTCACTTATTAACTGTTCGTAATCTTCCTTTGTCCATGCCCTAGTTTTGGGGGGCATATAAAAAACTATTACATCCGTTTTTTCTCCATAATTGTCCTCTATTTCAACTCCCAAAAGTTCAGCCTTAGTATTTTCAATTTCTATATTCTTTACTCTTAGGTCATTATGGGTTAATATCACTATTCCTCCCCCAAATTTGCCTTCTCTGTCCTTCCTCCAAATCTTATAATTATTCCAGCCAAATAATTTTATATCAACATCTCGAGGCAATTTAGTCTCTACTAGGCAAACAATTTCAGGTTTATTTTCATTTAAGTAGTCTCCAATTTCCCCTTTCTTAGATATAATCCATCTACGTTACTATACATGATGCTTAGATTTGCTGCACTGTTGTTATCTTTACTCGTTCTTCTCTTTTTCATATTCATATCCATCCCCTTTGTTTCCTTCACGTCTAGTTCTTCACATACCACTTCCTTGCCTTCATATCCATCACTCTCCAAAAAAAAGTTTTACGTTCTTCCTCTGTCCTCCTGTCATTTTTTTCCTTTACTTGGTCCTTCAAAGATTTTAAGACTTCTCTTTCTTCTTCATTCAAGTCTTTTCTTACTATAATATTTTCCATTCCTGCCTCTTTACTTAGTTTCCAGGTCACCTTAAGTATGTCATTTACAACACTTTCTGAAGACATCTTAACTCTCATTGGTCTTGCTTCCCCTTTCTTATATGGCCCTATCCTCCTTACTTCCTCAATTTCTTTTTCCCACTTGTTTCCTTCGGGATCGATCTTGTCCAATATTTGCCTCACCTGATTTGAGTCTCTCTCGAGTCTCACAGACCTAACTTTTTCTTCTTCCTCCCCGTTTCCAAATATTATCACACATCTGTTCCTTTCTACTGTTTCTCTCACTATTTTCTCTTTTTTCTTCAATATTTTCATTACATTTTCTTCCATTTTTTTCTTGTTCATTTCCCTTTCTTCCTGAATAATTTCCCTTAAACTGACTACTTCTTTCTGTTCTTCTTCCACATTTGCCCACTTTGCCTTTTGCTCTTCTAACACACTACTTACCATCTCTGTTTGGTTACTGCTTTCTTCTAGTTTTCTCTGTAATTCAATATTTTCTCGTTTTAAATTCTCCATCTCCTGGTTCACTGTCTCATTGGCCTGTATCAAACTCTGTATAGTATTTTCGGTTTTTTCAGGCATGTCTCTTGATACCAGATCTTCCACTTTCTTTTCTAGACCACTAATTCTCATAATCAATGTTTTAACCAGGTCCATTACATTTGTTTCACTGTCAAATCCTGGGAATTCTGGTTCCCCAGTGTTTACATGGTCGGCCATCTTTAAGGTCGGCTGCAGTACTAAACTGAACAGCTGTTCCCAAAATTCCTATAAAAACATTCATGTATACTTAATGACAATAGGTCTTTACATTTTTGATAGACTATAATAACTTGCAATACTTAAAATTATTAACAAGACTGGAGACAGGACAATTCCTGAAAACTATTTAGGGTTTGTTGAGGCGGTTTGAGACACGTCTTCTCGCTGTGGCTGCCACTCCGTGTGTGTGTGTGTGTATGCATGTGTGTGTGTATGTGTGTGTGTGTGTGTGTGTGTGGCGTATTCTCTGTTCCTTGCACCACGTTTGCCTAACACATGCGATGCACACAATATATTTCTCCACGAACATTCGCGCATGACATACGTATATAATGTCATATATGTGTCGCTGTGTGGCGTATTTTCTTGTCTCCGATCATTACGTAACTTTCCACTGTCAGTCAGGGCACACAATATTTCTCGGTGAACACTCGCTGCACTATTTTATACGTATATTTCACACTGAACCATAAACAACATAAAACACTATCACATGATTCCATCCCAGCCTCTTCTGTTATTTCCTTCCCTACTGTATGGCGTAAGAGACAGCCTGTTCCCTTAGCAACTAATGCATATGTCTGTGTATCTCTATGGCATAACATAATGCCTGCTATGGTAGGTCAGTTATTTAACTAATCCAGGCACTATATGTTTCACAGATATAAGTAATGGCTTCAATATAAGGGTAAAATACATCATTTTATGGGCAGGGTGAGTGGAAACCCTGGTATAACAAACCAGACTCTGCCTCTAGGCCTAACGCCTGACAATGGACCCTAATGCTTTACAAACAATATATCTATGTTCAGTAGACACAATCACTTCACAGTATAGTCAAAAACACTGTACAATCACAATATTTCAATAATGGCCTCAGCCTCGGGCGGGAGGGGGAAAATGGCGGATTTAAAGGGACAACACAACACATCATGACCCTGCTGTCTGGCTGCTAGTGGAGCACTAAGATTCTATCACTATGTACAGGCATATATGAGTCATTGCAGTGTTGCCAAGGTCTTACCTCGGGAGAGACACGTGACTGCTAGAATGGTACAAAATTTGATGCAGATCGACCGAAAACTTATTTTTTGGTTTATTTTTTTCACGTTTTCACGCGATTTGAGGTCCTGTGCTTTGGCACACCACACCATATGTTAACGCAAATTGCGGTACCATGCGCGAAAGGGTTAATAGAGCCATCCCTAAGTAACTTTACGTGTTTCATTATAAAGTGACACAAATTAAGAGATATGTGTGAAGAGACATATAAACATCTGAAAAGCTGATGACTGAGTGTGAATAGCCCACATGAAAACAAATAATTACATCATGGAGTCAAAGGAATCTATAATTATCATCAGTATGGTGTGTGCATGACATTTCTGAATGATTATTAATATGACCAAACAGTGATTAAGTATCATCAAAAAGAATAATGCTGTAATAGCTACAGATATAGGTGTCACTGTAAATAGGTTAACACTGCATTGCATGTCTCACACCCAATAAATCTCACACAGATATCCACCCTGTTCACCATCCAATGTACAACATTCATCTTTCCTCATGATGTGTGCTATAGTGCAAACTGTGTATTGTTTATCATATTATGGACTCCTGTGTAAACCATAGTATATACTGAATGCCCAGAAGTGTCAAAAGTTTGTCAGTGGTAAGGTAGGAGGGGTTATTAGAAGTTGTATTGAGTAGCTGATGATAGAATCCAGAACCAGTTATATTTTTGCAGTAAGATTATGTACTCAAGTTCTGTAAGTTGAGGTTTTCACACCAGTGGTCCAGAACCATTTAGGTACAAATAACTTGACCCCTCTGTTTATTTTTTGCATGATACTGTTGTACTGTATGGTATAAGCACTGTACTATAGTCATACCATAAGTGTTAATATAAGCGAAGCATAGGTTTTTTCCTTTTAAAAGAATGTGGATTAAATATTTAATTTAGCTCCCTTCATGCCATCTTTGTGTTGATGGTGGTCATAAAATTTGTATCCTGAATTCCATCCACACTCGAACTCACTACTTTCTATACATGAGTGACGTCCTATCACCTACAGATCCAGTGTACTGGTAGCATCCTCATCAGGTTACAAGACTGTAACATCCACCCATATTAGCACTGACAAATCTAGTGCAAGATTTCAATCACGTCTAAGAATAATACAACAGACTTTTGTTATACAGTGAATCACTTGCACGATGACATAAAAGTTAGGACTTTTTTTCAGTATGCAATTGAATTATTGCTTATATAATTATTATGATCTCGTACAAAGCCTCACTGGTTGATATACGATCGCTATTTTTGTTTATACGATCATCCTCATGCAAGTCTACAGTCATTTCACCAATAACGAATCTCACCAGCCATAGCCAAAAAAACACAAGGTAGCACCATATAACACTAAATAGCGCTGAAGTTCCCTCCACTCACTCTACAAATGTAGTAGTTTTTTTTATTGAGTATATGATCATCATCATCAGCCATTACAAGTCCACTGCTGAACAAAGGCCTCCCCCAACCTTCTCCACAAATTCCTTGACTGAGCTAATCTTTGACGCATTTTCCCTGCAAATTTGTCTATCTCATCTCTCCACCTCCTGTCTGGCCTTTTTCTGCTATGCTTACAATCTCTGCATCCAGTCAGTCAGGCTCTTTCTCCATTTGTTATCCCTTATTCATGCTACATGGCCTACCCACCCCCATTTGTGTTCTTTTATAACTTCTAAAATATCCTTGATTTTAGTCGGCTCTCTCACCTAAGGTGATCTTTTCCTGTCTCTCAAAGATATTCCCAACATTGACTTATCCATGGCTCTCTGAAAATAGATTAATGTATTTTCCATCAATTTTTTCATTTTCCAGGTCTCACAACCATATGTCATAACCGGAATTATACATTAGTTATATTTATACTTTTCGTTTCATACAAACTGGCAAGCAGCTTTTCGTAATGTCGCTATGTTTACCGAAAGCTTTCCATCCCATTGTAATGTGCCTTTTTATTTCGCTACCATGATCCTTCGTTAATGTTAGTATTTGCCCCGAGTAATTATACTCCTTGACTTCTTCAAGAATTTCTCCGCTTATTCTGATGAAGCTCTTTGGTGTTTGTGGATTAAATATTACGGTACTTTTAGTTTTACTTCTGTTCATCTTTAGCCCTACTTTGAGACTTTCTCTGTTCAGGTCCTTTAACATTTCTTGCAATGTCTCTGCTGTTTCTGAGATTAGGACAGTGTCATCTGCAAACTTAAGTTTTTTTATTTTTTATGTCTGACTTTGGGCATAGGCTTCACAGCCTGCTATCAAGGCCCAGCAGTCCTCCTACATACATACACTCCAGTCACCACTTCGGCACTAACACCCACCGTCCATATTGAATACATGCTAGGGCTGTCTCATACAGGACTGTTGTATTGGTATTTGCGGGGGTATTTTTATGACATGTCGGCGGGACTTCTGGTAGATCAGTAAAACCCGATTTAATGAAATTAAAATCCTTAAACTGTTCCCTGCCCCAGCGCGGATTTGAACCTGGGTCCGTCTGGACTGCAGGCCACCTCTTTACCGATTGAGCCGCCACCTCCTTTGGCTTTTCTCCATCTGTGTTCACTCCTTTGTTTTCCCAGTCTAGCTTTCTGAAAATACTTTCTAGGCATGCTGCAAAAAATTTTGGTGAAATTGTATCTCCCTGATGCATGCCACTTTCCAGTCTTAATTTTTTCCGAGTCCTTATGTAATTTAACTGTAGCAGTTTCCTCTTCATATATGTTTTCAAGCAGTTTTGCAGTGTTCTTATTCACTCCTTATTTTTGCAATGAATTTATAATTGCTATGTGCTCCACTGAGTAGAAAGCCTTTTCATAATCAACAGAACCTAAGCACAGTGGTTTATTATATTCTGATACTTGATTCATTTTTGTGTAAGATGATCAGTAGTCGAATACAGTACCCACTTCGGAATCCTGCTTGTTCATGAGGTTGGTTTTCCTCCAGAGTTGTTATTCTGTTCATAAGGACTTTAGTAAAGAGTTTGTAAATGACTGATAATAAGCTAATGGGTCGATAGTTACTAAGAGCTTTTGAGTCACCTATTTTACAAAGTAAAATAACTATTGCATTACACCATGTTTGGGGAATTTTCTTATTTTTTATATTTCATTCATTCATTCATTATCCAGTCCTACATTGCCCCATGAGGAGTGTAGGAGCCCGGGGCTAGGCGAGTTTTTTTATACATTGAGTAAATAAGTGAGCAAGCCTGTTTTGTACTTCTACACCTACATCCAACAATAAATCTGTTACTATTCCATCTTTTCTTGGAGCCTTCCCTCTTTTCATATTTTTAAGAGAAATATTTACTTCGTCTGGAGTTATGTCAGGTATTTCACTTGTGTTAACTGAAAAGTTAGCTATTGGTACTCCTGTCTTTGATGCATACAGTTCTTTGTAAAATTCTTCAACTCCCATCACCATCTTATCTCTGTATTTAATGACTTCACCGTTTTTGTCATTCAGTGATGTAATTTATTGCTTTCCTAGTGCCATTTTACTTCGGACCTGTTTCAGACTTTTTCCTTTATTTATGGTTTCTTTGATCTGATCCATGTTTGACTTTCTTTTTTCATCTGTTTGTATCTTGTTGATAAGCATATTTAATTCTGCTCATTCTATTTCATCTTTCTTTATTTTTACTTTTATTTCCTTTGTATTTTTCATAAGCTCAAATGTGTTTTCTGAATACTTCTTGGCTTTGGTTGTATTAGGTTTTCCTACTACCTCTGCTGAGTCTTTTAGCGCTGTTGTTAGTCTGTCATGCAGCTCATCAATGTCACATTCAGCATTACTTGGAGCCTGAAATCTGTTCCTTATATCCAACTGAAAGTCAGCTTTGTTTTCTTTTACTTTTATTGGGCATATAATTTTATTTGTAATCGTCTTCTTTCTTTCACTTCTGAAATTGAATCTGGCCATGCAATCCTCCATTCAATGGTCACTTCCTATACAGTAGGCGCGGAAAGTGTTGACGCCATCTTAAAAAAAGAAAACATTCTTGTGGTTAGCAAGGAGAAACAAATAAATTAACACTCACCATTGAATTTAGTATTTACTGGCATTCC
>JAGKTI010014979.1:0-21040 GCA_018397915.1 Birgus latro | reverse complement strand
GAAAATCAGAGATTATATGTAATTTATTAATGATACTCTTTACATTATAGAACCCAAGATTCAAACTGTGAAAACTCATTGTTGCCTCGGAGGACTGCGAGATTACTGGTTTAAATTTTTTGTAGGTGTACTATCTTGTGAGTGGGTTGCAGCAACTTGTGTGTCCAAAGGTGTGGGGAAAGGACCACCAATACTAGGCTGGGTTCAGGAATTCCTGAGTATGGCTGTGGCATCCCCACCAGCAT
The DNA here is from genome assembly GCA_018397915.1 of Birgus latro. Taxonomy (NCBI): domain Eukaryota; kingdom Metazoa; phylum Arthropoda; class Malacostraca; order Decapoda; family Coenobitidae; genus Birgus; species Birgus latro. The sequence goes on along the minus strand of JAGKTI010014979.1, from coordinate 20,795 downwards.
TAGGCCTAGCTTGGTGGGTCTCAGTGGGTCCCCTGGCCCCTCCTCCAATGGCAGTGCTACGTTGTGCACGCCTGGCACGCATTTCCATTCTCTGGTTGTATGTCAGGTCCCTAATGATATAATGTGGCTAAATTGGGTATTGTGCAACTTCCTCGCATATGTAGTAGGTTTTTCCTCACATTGTCATCCAGAATCTTAGCACTGTACAACTTTTTGTACCTGTTAATGCATGTTATATCTGATAGAGTTACCTGGGATCCCAGAATGAGTCTGGTTATGGGATCTAAAGCAGTATTTACAGAGTCAGCAGATTGTGCCTCGAGGCCTCTAATTATTGATGACTTCCTTTTATTCCTCTCCTCCATTTCTCTAGCTTCCTCTCTGATAAGAGTTCTTAGGCTATCCCTGTCTGGGAGGCCCAGACACATAGGGTGAAACCATGTTTCACAGCAATCACAGCCAATGGCCTCTAACCTAGTCACAATATTGCATGTTCCACATAGATCAGATGTATGATTAACTGTAGTTCCCGGCAGAGGGGGAAAGGTGTCCAGCGCTCCCACTTTGGGGGGAAATTTCACTAGATTGGAGAATTTGAATGGTTTTAGCGACAAATCTAGGGAAATGGAAAAATTTAGGGAAATCTTGGGTCAGTATCAGAAAAGTCCAAATTTCTGGAATGGGACACCACTGCCATCAAAAGGGGTGATCGAGTACACTAGTTAAACCCTTTTATTGCCTGTAGTTTTATATCTGCTCAGTATAATCGTCTAGGGTTACTCAAATAATATAACAAGTGTCATACTGTCATTAGCCCTGTCAGAGGGTTAAACTACTTGTAAACTTGTTCTGTGTGGGATAATGTTTAGTGGAAATGAGGCCACATTTTTTTTTTTATACCAAAGCATATTACCAAACATTTCAGTGGAATTCTAACTTCTAATTAATGTGCAATTATATTATGCTTGTACTGTATATTTATCAACTCTCTTGTACTGTATATTTATCAACTCTCTTTCAATTAAGTCATAAATGCTTACTCCGGTTTCTAAATCTGCAACTATTTTTTTTCTGCATATATATATATATATATATCCTCCATATGTATTTCTACAAAATATATATGATTTTGATTGAAGATATATATTATGTACTTTTTTTTCATTAACAGAGTAACAAGGGTATTAAAAACATGTATTCATGGCTCCACTTCATTGTAAGCTACTGTCTTTAGTTTTCCCGTTTCTCTCTCTCTCTTTTTCTTCTAAGATGAGTAAATATCAGCTTTATGTACCTTTGTGGATGAATGAAAGTTATGCTACTTTATTTTTGAGGTATTGTAAGTCACTGAAAGAATTCTTCTTCTGCAAACTCATTTAAGATGAGGAGTTTCTTCAAAACAATGCAGTAGGCCTACAGTATGATTCTTGCCAGTTGCTCACCAGAATTATACAACATATAAATACATAATTTATATAGTACCTGATAGAGAATTACGGTCATACAGATGTTATAATAATCTAATAAAAATAAGATCTTATATTTTTTAGCTTTCAGTATTCGTACTTGGTCTCATTATAAAAACGTTTTTCATATACGATTTAATGCATTTGGGGGAAATTATGACCAATCTAGGGAAATTTTCACATCTATCTGGGGAAATCCTAGATTGGCAAAGTGGAAGCCTGCCCCTGAAGGTGTCTGATGAAGCGGCCGAATCATTGCTCAATACCTGTGCTTGGTGAGTGGCGGCCATGTTTGCTTCGGACCGCGGTGGCAACAATTTAGAGTTACCCCTACCCCGTCCACGTTTAGTGGTTCTCCCCCGAGCCATAACACCAAACCAGATTAGAGAAGAGCTGGAGTGTGCTGGGGTCCGGCGAAGTGGAGAATTTCATGAAAATGCAGGAGTGGTGCCGAGCACGTCCTCGACTCCTCAATTCATGAACGACCAATCCAGTGTGTTGACCACTGGAAAGATGAAGGGCATTATATAAGGAAAGCTCTAAACTTACAAACTTGGGGTGCTTGTTCAGAACTCTAGAAACAAGCTACTCTCAGTGACAGTGTATGAGAAAGTAGAAAGAACTCATATTGATATTATGGTGTACTGGTAGCAAGCTTAATAATCATTCTGTAGTCTTAACACATTGTGACCATCATGTTTGTAATGTGGCCAAAAACTTATGTTTGTTGATGTTAGGAAACAACTGGAATCATGGACAGGTTAAGTTTTGATATATGTAAGATATTAAACATCTCAAAAGTTTTGTAAGTAAAAGTCTGGTAATGTGTTATTGCTGCATTTACTGTACTTATCTGGCTTTGCAGTGCCAATAAATTTACAGCCCTTGTGTTTTACTACTAAGCAATATCGAAGTTCCATAACTGAATCAGATTGTGTAAAGTGAACATACCCCAGCACAAGTCTCTCCACATATTTACCTCCCACTTCCCATCTATTTTATATTGAAAAAATAATCGATTTTATGGTTGTATTGCTGGTTAGATATGTTAGGAATATGAGTTCGAGGTTTTTGAAAAGTTTGTCTGAGACATGGTAGTTGAGAGGAGGCCTGATAGGCCAATAGTTTTCATGGCAACAGGTAATAATTTTGTCAGATATTTTGGTAAGGACGACGATAAGCCTAGGCAGCTGACTATAGATCATGTCTGATAATGAAATTTGAGTGTACAATCACATACAGACAGGAGTTTGGCATGTCTTATTCTGTTTGATAGAAGAGGACCTAACATCATCACGCCATGTTGTGCCTGCCAAATTTATATATATTTTATCTCTGTTATTTTCTTTTGGGTGCAGGTGATTGTTTGGCCATTTAACCCTTTCGTGCACGGGTAAGTTTTATTAAGTTTCATGGCTCACGATTTTACTCGCCTGTGCCCGCCACCAGGCCGCCAGCGCGACACAAATTATACGTATTCTCGCCTTAATTTTGCCACCCAAATCTCTAAATATTGCCCTGAAACCCACATCATCTTACTCGACGATGTTTGTTCTAGCTGATAGGCCAAAAAAATAAATAAAATAAAAGTACATTAGGCCGCCGAGAATAAACATTTAGGAACGTTGATCTCACTTCCCAACATCGTCGTTCGAATGTTTTCCATCATACAGAAAAATGTTATATGTTTTGATAGAGAATTTCATTGGCTTTCTAATGAGGTGTGTCCGGCTGTGATGCGATTTGCAGTTTTTGAGAAAATAGCCAAAAACAAAAAGCCATTAAAAAAAGGTTTTTTTTCAGGGAGGTACAGTGCAGTAGTTTTCTTGCACATCTTATGTTTTTATTACATAAATTTATGTAGAATTTTATGAGCTTTCTCAGGGGCTCCTCCGAATTTTCATACGCCTCATAGTTTCCGAGTAAATCGCAAAAAACTACAGGGTACTCATGGCCACGGTGCACTTTCATCATGCGCACAATAACCACCTATTTAACAACAACTTTTCATTAGAGAAATTACATAGTTATGTCCTGTACATACATAGAATTCACTGATCTTTATCATGGTTCTTACAGGAAATCGATACGTTCAATAATTTTGGAGTAAATGGATGACAAAGATAGAATACTCTTCCTCGCCTGCATGCAAGATAAAAATGCTCAATTTCCCTGCCTCACAAATGTCTACATATTTTCGCTCGTTAGGATTTATTATTATTTTTTTAAAACTCAAATTGAAATACAGGAGTTAGGGGTAAGGGCTGCACACGACACCAACACCAATGCAGATGATGCCGACACCCCTAGCCCCCCAAGGACTACAAGGGGTCCGCCACCTTCACTGAGCGGCTCGGAGCAGGAACGACGCACCTGTATCCCTCCCCGACGCCCCTCTTACTCCCAGCCGACGTCCCGGGAAGGTAGCACACACTGGTGCCTGGTCTCCAGCAGAAATTCCACTCGCCAGGTAAGGAGTGGAGCTTGCCTTGGCAACTCCACGCAACGCCATGGTATCAGCCACAGTTATACTGGGAAAGGGTCAGAACCACCTACAGTCCGTTCCCCAGTTGCCATCCCGGTTCAGGGCCACGATATAGGCCACAAGCTGTGTCGGTCGGGTCGGACAGGCCCCAAGCCTTCCACTACAAGCAGTCGATCCCCCCAGAGTAGTGCCGCAGCACAGGCCAGTAGCCGTGCTGGGTACGAGGCAGGACAGGCCAGCGTCCGTCCCTCTGCTACTATCTCTCTCAGCCCTATGGTACAGTCCATTAGCCGTACCAGTGCTGTTGTCTCGTGTAGGACGCACGTTGGCCTCTAGTCATGTCTGGCATGATGCAGAGCATTCCATAGTCCACTCCTCCCCTACAGAAGACTCTCCTTCCCCTCACGGAGACAGGGTAGAGCGAGCTGAACCTCGCGTTTTCCCCAAGTTCCAATGGGGCAGAGGAACTGCCATGCAGGCCACTAGTCACGCGAGGAAGGCAGAGTTGGCCACAGTCCGCTCCTCACCCTCTGCTCATAGGATAGTTCCCGAAGGGGAAGTCCCTTGCCTGGCCCATCCTGTTTCCTGCGGCCAGGCGGGACGCACTCCCTCCCCTGCAGGGGGAGCGACTGGGGAGGACCCTTTCCCAGAACTTTGGCAAGGCCTTACCCAAGGCCTTGGTTCCTTTCAGTCCTGCCTGTGTGAGCAGCAGCAGCAGCAGCAGCAGAGAGAGAGTTCCAGTTGATGTAGCAGCCGGTGCCAGGCCCTGTCAGCAACTCCCCCAGCCCGAGGTTCCCGTGAGGCGGCCCTGACGGTGATGCCACACTCCAGCCATTCTCGCAGCCCAGCCACCCAGGGTTCCAGAACCCTGGGTCCCCAGACATCCCGGGGCACACCCAGGACTCCAGGGCGTGACCTACCTGCTGGTGGGGCCTCCCTGGGCCCTGCCTGGAACCGGCGACAGGCCTGCTTGTTGGCTCTCTTCGAACCGAGCCCCTAGCCCTGCACCTCTGTGTGGGGCCACCTGAAGGACAAGCCTCTCTCTCACCCTCCTGAAAGAGGGATCAATACTCGGCCCAAACACTGATAGAAAAGACGAACTCTAATAGTGTGCACCTCTTAGACCAGAAGGCGTATTCGGCCGTATATGTAACGCGAGTGATTTCTTTTAGTGTATTCTCGCAGCCAAGTGACCAGAAAATTCCGGAGTGTAAGATTGGATGATTTAACTACTGTAGTGATCTTTGTCCATGGTGTATTACGAACGAAGCACAGTGCACCCCCGATTATGTAATGTCACTCTCCCCTCCCAGGGAATGAATATACACGATGCCCACACAGGAAAACTATATTACAGTGATCGTGCTGCCCCTTTGTCTATCAATTCTCTCCCTCCCCAGTGTAAAGCCACGCCGACATTTCATGAATCTATCCACACACCGTTCTGCTAGAAATTACACTCACAAAGTGATCGTGCCGCCCCTTGTCTATCAATTCTCTCCCTTCCCAGTGTAAAGGCACGTTAACCACAGTGTATCTATTCATCTGCGAGTGTTTCCCTGAATATAGGAATACCTCAATCCCCCCCCACTCTAAGTGTGTGGCAGCGCAGCACAGCTCCCTTGGTGATAGACTGGCAACCGGATCTGTATCTATCGTATCTATTCATCTGCAAGTGTTTCCCTGAATATAGGAATACCTCAATCCCCCCCCCACTCTAAGTGTGTGGCAGCGCAGCACAGCTCCCTTGGTGATAGACTGGCAACCGGATCTGTATCTATCGTGTATAACGTAGTTTAACCCGTGCATCAGTGCTGTCCAGTGCTATACGACTGTGGGGAAATTGTAACAAGTGTATTTCTGTTTCCAAGATATCAATGTAATAGAAGTGTCATAAATACTGGGTGTATTCTACAATACTTTCCCTAGTCCTGTATAGAGACAGATTGTGATTTAGTAAAACATTGTATTGACCCGTCTCCGGCCAGCCCAGAATCTATTGTATTTGGTGTTGTCTCACATGTCTGGGAAGATATTTATAATACATGTGTATAACAGTTTACTGCCATGTTTTTGTACCCAGTCCTTTCCTTAGAAATGCTGACCCGGTCTTGAAAAAGAACCTACTGTAAGTCTGCATATTTTGCGGGACGAGAAGTCGCCCCTCAGAAAAGCGAAAGGTAAATACCTCGCCTCTCACCTACGAGTCCGAGGGATGAGTAGTCGACCCTCAAATACATAGCATAACACTGGTGGCTAGCGGTGGTTCTTGACCCGGACGGTGGTAAAAAGGACTGGGAAAACTTGGTAAAAATGGCAGCTAAACCACATGTACCCGTACCAAAATTCGACCCAAGAACAATGCGACATCACTACATACCTAGATATGGTCAAGCCACTACTTGACATCGAGTTTGATAACGACAGACATAAAATAGCTGTCACTCTACCTCACCTGGGAAAGGCGGTATCTAATGTAGCACCGAAAATAGTCACAGATCTCACATGGGCCAGATTTGTAAAAATAGTAGCAGAGGCCATTACCCCTTCTCTTGGGAAAGTTGTTGCAATGTCACAACTCGATTCCCTGATATATGACTAATTTGGACAACACTTTGATCCAAGCATGGCGGTTCGTCACCACCGCATACCCGGATGCTAAAATAGACACCCAGGATGAACACTTATTCAACACTCTCCTGAGAATCCTTTTGGGCATGGTGAAAGAGCATTTCACCATCCACGACCCATCAGGAGATATGGACTGCGATGTCCAGCTCATCCGTCGCCTCCTCGCAGCACGCCCAACCACACAACTCATCGAGGTCGTGAGTAGGTTCCCCACGAGGCCACTAATGTCTCAACCTCGACCAGCCCCGACACGAACCGCCCCTGCTTCTACCCCTCCCAGAGCTCACCCTACCAAGAAACAGCTGCCACCGAAAGAAGACACAAGCCTCATCACCATCAACCCATGGGAGTTTACAGCCTGTAGTGGCCGCTGCCCACTACATGACATACGTGAGCAGCTAAAGGCAGCATGCAGAAGAAGAAAGAACCCACAGGGGCGCCGCCGAGTGTCGGCAGTGGATGAGAACTCGACAGATCCTGATCCCCCCCTCATCGAAGAACCAGACCCCGATCCTGAAGAAGGTAATGCAGAAGTCGACGTGGCCCTCGAGATGACGCTGGATTTTTAGGGCCACCATCGCACGTCCTCATGGTGGCAGGGCCCACCTCTCAAAACTACCAACCCCTGGTCTACGACAAGATGAAACTACAGGGGGTCAAGACAAGACTTCTGGTGGATATAGGAGCTGCCAGGTCCTGTCTCTACACATGCTTTTACTCCTGTGACAGAATGGCTTTTGGCCCCCTCCTCCCCACTTCAGCCCACCTCGTAGACGCAGAGGAAGGCCCCTTGCCTTTCCTGGGGAAACTTGGGCCTTAAAAGCCGAAACCCACCAAAAAGCATCCACCTACCACCGTTTATTATTTTCGACTCTTCCTGCCGTGCCTATGATGTCTACTTGGGCTTGGACCTTCTCCAGAAGTTACACACCCATATTGATTGCCATGGGAGGCGACTCCATTTCCGGCCGCCTCCCCACCAGCCCCTAGCCCTCTGCACATGCACCAAAACCCCTCCCACCCCCCATCCCCAAGGCGACCCCCCCTTCTCCCCCCTTGTGTACAAACCCCCCCTTCCCCCCCTGCCCCACCTTCCCTGCGACTGTTGCATCTACCCTCACCATTCCCCCCCACCATGAAGCTTGGCTACAGATCAACAAACCCGCAGAGACCCATTCCCTTTCCTCCCCGAACATCTCCATGGGGCCCCTCTCCTCCTGCCTGATGTCACCGACCTTCCTCCCGCCACACATCAGCGCCGTTAACCCGTCCAGTCCCGACCAGTTTTTTACCCAGCCTACACCAGGTCCCGACCGATTTTCGACTTTTTGTTTTTTGGCTGAAACCCTCGCCTTTGGTGAGAAACATTGAAAATTCATAGAGGAATCGTGCTCCTGAAGTTAGAAATGTTGATACAGGTGTCACTCAACCTTATGTTTTCCTTCTTTTTCAAGGTACCTGGCTAAAGAAAATGAACTATGGAAGGGTTAACAAATTCAAGCCACTTTAAATTACGTATTTATTTCATTTATTTGGTACGAATTTATGTGTAGTACAAGTCTATATTGGTTTTCACACAATAATATAGGCATTTATAAGCATTGTTCACTCACACAAAACCCCAGTATATGGCACCTTCCTTTATGACATTACCACCTCATCATTTTTGTTTGTTTCTACTTCTAGCTTCTTTGTTTCTTTGTCCTCCACCTTAGGAATCACTTCCACCGTGAATTTCGTCATTGGAGAGACCATGGGGCAACATACCTTTACTGGTCAGGTTACAGCTAACAGGTGAATTGCCCAGTGTGGGGTGGGAGGGTGGGGGTAGGGGGGGTTAGGTGGGGCCAGGCAGTATCCCCGCTGTCAGCAGGTAGAGGAAGGTCTCCCACATATGCCTACCAAAAATCACCCACGAATGTTGAAAAATGTGCACACAATGGGCCTTGCTATTGGATGACATACGATGCACCTCATTGGGTCTGTCCGCAGAAAAAAAGTAGCGATGTACATCGTACGTCAATGGGACTCGGCGGGTTAAAGTGGCCAATTTGGCGACTACGCCACTCACCCTACAAAGAGGACTCTTTATTGGCGACCTGGAAGAAGCTGAGCCTTGCATCTCCCCCTCCCTAAATTCCAACCTCTCCCCCCTTCCCCCCTTACCCAATTGCCTGTCCCCCCACCAAGCCGAGACTCTTCACCACCTACTCCTCGAATATCAAGACCTTTTTTCCACAGGACCCACAGACCTAGGGCACACAACATACTTGGCCCATGAAATTCACACCACCGGGCTCCCGATTCGACAACCCTCCTGCCAGAAAAACCCACACCAACGGGCAGAAGACAAGCAAGTCCAAGAAATGTTGGACCCCGGCATCATCATGCCCTCCACCAGCCCCTACTCTTCTCCCATCGTCCTGGTCTGAAAGAAGGATGGCAACCTACGATTCTGCATTGATTATTGCCGCCTGAATGACATAATCAAGGATGCCACCCCCCTCCCCGCATAGACGACTACCTGGACTCCATCCATGGCAACACCTGGTTCTCCACACTGAATCTCGAGTCGGGGTACTGGCATGTCCTCGTGCACCCTCAAGACCAAGGGAAGACAGCCTTTTCCACCAGCAATGGGAAACATTACCAGGGGAAACATTACCAGTTTAATGTTCTCCCCTTCGGGTTGTGCAATGCCCCGGCCACCTTTTCCCGCCTAATGGAGTCCGTACTCAGTGGCCTAACCTGGGAAGTCTGCCTGGCGTACCTCAATGACATCATCATCTTTAGTAAATCTTGAGGCAATCACCTTCACCGCCTCCGACAGGTGTTCAGGAAATACGCCAGGCAGGGCTGAAACTCAAGCCCTCTAAGTGTGTGTGTTGGCCGCCCACTCTCTCGCCTTTCTAGGGCACATTGTTTCTGGGGGAGGCATTTCTCCGGATTCTGACAAGCTAAGGGCCATAGCTAACCAGCCCCTCCCGCAAGATGTCCATCAAGTCCACGCCTTCTTAGGGCTCACTTTGTACTACCAGCAGTTCATCAAGGGGTTTGCAGATATTGCAAAACCCCTCCACGACCTAACAAAGAAAGGCGAACCATTCGTCTGGAGTGACGATAGAATAACCGCTTTTAACACCTTAAAGGAGAAACTAGTCTCGGCCCCCATCGTCACTTTCCCTAACTGTGACCCATTCAGATTGTACACCGACGTCTCGCTTGTGGCAATAGGCGGCGTCCTGGCGCAGGTCCTGGAAGGGCACGAGCACATCATCGCTTGTGCCAGCTGCACTCTCAATCCAGCGTAACGAAATTACACTGCTACCAAGCGCGAGTGTCTGGGCATCATCTGGGCCCTTGACCACTTCAGGTCCTACCAATCCGGCACCCAAGTCACCATGGTTACAGATCACCAGTCCCTTCAGTGGCTCCAGCAGTCGGCCACTCAGAAAGTACAGCTCATCCGCTGGCGCGAGGCACTGGAAGAGTTTGACTGTGAGATTGCGTACCGGCCCGGGAAACTGCATACCAATGCCAGCGCCCTCTGCCACCTACCGGTGCAATCCCTACTATCTCAACCTGATCTGATCTGGCGCTGGCAGGACAAATACCGGCCACCCTGGATCCCCAAACGCTTGTTTACCAAACTTCATCTCCAAGGGGACCAGCCCTTTACACCTTCAGGCCACCTAGTCCTGGACCCAGACTCCGCAATGGACATCCTCACTCACCTACACTCGGACAACAGGATCCACCTGGGTGTGAAGCTAACCCAGGCTTTCAATGACCTTTACTGGGCCCCCAACCCCACCACCCTCGCCCACCGTGTCACCCAGGTGTGTTGGGCGTGTTGCCTGAGAAAGGACCCATTCCGCGGGTCCTGCCAGGAAGATTACTGCTCACAAACCCTGGCAGTTATTGTCTGTCGACGTTGTTGGTCCACTACCACCTCGATCCGGCTACAAATAAATCATTACGTTCGTCGACGTCTACTCGAAATTCTTGATCGCTTGTCTGGCCAAGGAGCACACCGCCATCACCATAGCCAATGCCCTCATGCGCCACGTCTTCCCCTATTTTGGCATCCCCCAGGCCATTCACTCTGATAACGCCCCAGAGTTCACTGGGCAAATATGGGAGGAACTGTCCACTCTATATGGTTTCGCCATCTCCCACTCTTCCCACTACTGGCCTCAAGGCAATGGGGTATGCGAGAGGAACCACTGGACCCTGTTAAACAAAATCAGGACCTGCATCCAAGCCACCCAAGACCAAGATTGGCCTGCCCACATTAAGATCGTCCAGCGGGGAATTAACACTTGCCCCCGTGAAGACGGCATCACCCCTCACGAGCGGATCTTCGGTGAAGCCCCCCCTCCTCCTGCCTCTCCGACAGCACATGCAGCCCCCCACCCACTCCCCAACCTCCGATCCCTTACAGCATCTGAAGCAGCGGTTGCAACACCTCCACACACACCAAGATATGCAAGCTGATTCTCCCCCCTCCAACCTCTACAAACCGGGTGACAAAGTTTTCTTCACGCACCTCCCCACCCCCAACAAAATTGCCCCCTGTTTCACGGGGCCCTATACCACCTCCAGAGTCCCCAACCCCCTTTAAAGTCACCATAAACTGCGACGGAATTTTCTACACCCATAGAAACCGCCACGTCCGCCCCTACCAAGAATCCTCCACACCAACCCCTCTCTCCCCAACTCCCCAACCCAGCCAGCTGCTCCCAGCTCCCCATGGGGGACCATTTCAGTACTACTCCTCCCCATCCCCATCCCTGCCGGTTTCCACCACTCCCTCCCCTCACCCCATGCCTGCACCACCCACACGCACCCCACTAACCCCAACACTCCCCCAGTCCTTCCCCGCACCACCACCAACCTCCCCCGCACCTACCACGCCGCCCACACCACGTGGTGAATCCTCACCCTCAGTGACTTCCACACCTACCACCTCGCGCCACACACCTGACATAGCACCCGCCTCACCAACCTCGGCAGCCAACCGAACCTCCCCACCACAAACTCCGCCCACCCCCGCTCCCCTACCCCACTCCCAGTCACCATGACCCCTCATTAAACCACCACAACTGCCTGTTCTGGGCGCGTCTCATGCCCACCAGCCCGCTACCTCCCCACGCCCACACCTATCCCTTCACCCTCCACCAGTCGACCACCCACCCCACCCCATAACGCCGCCCCAATAACCCTCCCTATTCATCAGGCCAAGTGGAAGATTCCACCCCGCCACACTCCCAGGGGAACACCGCCTCTACGCTCCCCCGGCAAAATAAACTGACCCAGGCTGCCCTTAGCCAGCATTCTCCATGGAACCACCACCACCACCACCATGCACATCAAGAGGATAACATGGATCCCCTTTTTTGGATGATATGACCCCGTCTGGAACACACGCCACCTACTGTGACTCCTCCAGCAGGCGAGCCACCCTTCCACCCTCAGCGTCGCCTATGCCCACCACCTCCAGCCCAACGTGTCCACCGACAACCGGAACACCTTCCTGCACCCCCTCACGCCCTTCATCAAACTCACTACACTGACCTGTACCACCTCCAGTCACGGGGTCGTGACTTTGTTACAGGGGAGGATGGTGAAATACAGGAGTTAGGGGTAAGGGCTGCACACAACATCAACACCGATGCAGACGATTCCGACACCCACAGCCCCCCAAGGACTACTGGGGGTCTGCCGCCTTCACTGAGCAGCCTGGAGCAGGAACGGCGTACCTGTATCTCTCCCCGATGCCCCTCTTACTCCCAGCCGATATCCCGGGAAGGTAGCAGTCGCCGGCACCTAGTCTCCGACAGAAATTTCACTCGCCAGGTAAGGGATGGAGCTTGCCTTGGCAACTCCATGCAATGCCGCGGTATCGGCCACAGTCATACCTGGAAAGGGTCAGAACCACCCACAGTCCGTTCCCCAGATGCCATCCAGCTGCAGGGCCGCGATACAGGCCACAAGCCATGTCGGTTGGGTCGGACAGGCCCCAAGCTGTCCACTACCTGTAGTCGATCCCCCCAGAGTAGCGCCGCAGCACAGGCCAGTAGTCATGCTGGTTACGAGGCAGGACAGGCCAGCATTCGTCCCTCTGCTGCTATCTCTCTCAGCCCTACGGCACAGGCCATTAGCCGTACCAGTGCTGTTGTCTCCTGTAGGACCGCAATGTTGGCCTCTAGTCACGTCGGGCATGAGGCAGAGCAGCCATAGTCCACTTCTCCCCTACAGGAGACTCTCCTTCCCCTCACGGAGACAGGGTAGAGCGAGCTGTGCCTTGCGTTTTCTTTGAGTTCCAATGGGACAGAGGAACCGCCATGCAGGCCACTAGTCGCACAGGGGAGGCAGAGATGGCCACAGTCCGCTCCTCACCCTCTGCTCATAGAATAGCTCCTGATGGGGAAGTCCCTTGCCTGGTCCACGCTGTTTCCTGTGGCCAGGCGGGACGCACTCCCTCCCCTGCAGGGGGAGCGACTGGGGAGGACCCTTTCTCGGAACCTTGGCAAGGCCTTACCCAAGGCCTTGGTTCCCTTCAGTCTCACTTGTGTGGGCAGCAGCAGCAGCAGCAGCTGAGGCAGAGTCCCAGTAGGCGTAGCAGCTGGTGCCAGGCCCTGTCGGCAACTCCCCCAGCCCGAGGTTCCCGTGAGGCGGCCCTGACGGCGATGCCACCCTCCAGCTGTTGCCGCAGCTCAGCCACCCTGAGTTCCAGTACCCTGGGTCCCCAGACACCCCGGGGCCCACCCAGGACTCCAGGGCATGACTTACCTGCTGTGGGGCCTCCCCAGGCTCATTCTGGAACCGGCGACAGGCCCGTCTGTTGGCTTTCTTCGGACCGAGCCCCTAGCCCCGCGCCTCTGTGTGGGGCCACCTGAAGGACGAGCCTCTCTCTCCACTCTCTTGACGAAGGGATCAATACTCGGCCCAAATAGTGATAGAAAAGATGGACTCTAACAGTGTGCGCCTCTTAGACCAGAAAGTATATTCGGCCGTATATGTAACACGAGTGATTTCTTTTGGTGTATTCTCACAGCCAAGTGACCAGAAAATCCTGCAGTGTAAGACTGGATGAGCTAACTAGCGATCTTTGTCCATGGTGTATTACGAGCGGAGCACAGTGCGCCCCCCGATTATGTAATGTCACTCTTCCCCCCCAGTAAATGAACATAAACGATGCTCACACAGGATAACTGTATTACAGTGATCGTGCTGCCCCCTTGTCTATCAATTCTCTCCCTCCCCAGTGTAAAGGCATGCCGACTTTTCGTGAATCTATCCAGACAGTGTTCAGCTAGAAATTACACTCACAAAATGATTGTGCCGCCCGATGTCTATCAATTCTCTCCCTCCCCAGTGTAAAGGCACGTTAACCACCGTGTATCTATTCATCTGGGAGTGTTTCCCTGAATATAGGAATTCCTCAGACCCCCCCTTCAGTGTGTGACAGCGCGGCGCAGCTCCCTTGGTGATAGACCGGCAACCGGATCTGTATCTATAGTGTGTAACCTAGTTTAACTCATGCATCAGTGCCGTCCAGTGCTATACGATTGTTGGAAACTGTAACAAGTGTATTTCTGTGTCCAAGATATCAATGTAATAGAAGTGCCATAAATACTGGGTGTATTCTACCATACTTTCCCTAGTCCGGTATAGAGACAGATTGTGATTTAGTAAAGCCTTGTTTGACCCGTCTCCGGCCAGCCCAGAATCTATTGTATTTGGTGTTGTTTCACTTGTCTCTGGGAAGATATTTATAATACATGTGTATAACAGTTTACTGCCTTGTTTTTGTACCCAGTCCTTTCCTTAGAAATGCTGACCCGGTCTTGAAAAAGAACCCGCTGAAAGTCTGCGTATTTGGCGGGACGAGAAGTCGACCCTCAGAAACGCGACATTGGTAAATACCTCACCTCTCGCCTACGAGTCCGAGGGATGAGTAGTCGACCCTCAAATACGTAGCATAACGCAAATTAAACACGTGAAATATCATAAGCTCTTTGACGGTGTTCTCAAAAACTCGATATGACCACTAGTCTTTTTGCTAGGTACTGATACTGAAGCTGAACTTTCTTCCATCTCATATGTGTATATGTAAAAAACAATACTTATTTGTGGAAAAAATATAGAAATGTAGAAATAGGTCAATATACAAATCAACAAAATATGGATAACTCACTTGTTCCAGAGGTGTTGACCTGCTGGCAGGAGCTTGAGGGGATTGAAGATGAGTCAGGTAGAGTGTGATCGTGTGTGTGTGTGTGTGTGTGTGTGTGAGTGAATGTGTGTGTGTATGTGTGTGTGTGTATGTGTGATTGTGGCATATTCTCTCTTCCTTGCATTATGTTTGCCTAACACATGTGATGCACACAATAGATTTCTCCACGAACATTTGCTGCACGATATACGTATATGTCATGTATGTGTCGCTGTGTGGCATATTTTCTTGCCTCTGATCATTATGTAACTTTCCGCTGTCAATCAATGCACGCAATATTTCTCAGTGAACACTTGCTGCACTCTTTTATACGTATATTTCACACTGAACCATATGCAATATGAAACACTATCACATGATTCCATCCCAGCCTCCTCTGTTATTCCGATGAAGCCCACTCATGTGACTTCAGAGATGGACTCCCATGGGAGATGTTGTATGCTGATGATTTGGTGTTGATTGCTGAGAATGAAGGGGAGGCTGAGGAAAGATTTAAGAAGTGGAGAGATGGTATGGGGCACAAGGGCTTAAGGGTAAATGCAGATAAAACAAAAGTGATGATATCTAGGGTTGGTGGCGGTACAATCAGAGGAGAGGGAGAGTGGCCATGTGCAGTTTGCCACAAGGGTGTGGGAAGTAATTCCATCTTGTCAGTGTTTGTGATAAATGGGTGCACAAGAGATGCAATGGTATTAGAGGTAGACTGCGAGATAATGCTGATTTCATGCATGCGGCGTGTCGGGGAGGGCAGGTGTAGATTGTTAGGCGTGAGAGGGTTGAACTTGCTGGTGAGTCTCTTGAGTGTGTGGAGGAATTTTGTTGTTTGGGAGAATATTATGTGCCGGAGGTGGGGCTGGAGTTAGCTCAGTTGCTAGGGTGACAAGCGGCTGGAAGAAGTTCAGGCAGCTGTTGCCTCTCCTGACATTGAGGGGACTCTCCTTATGTGCTAAGGGGTCTTTGTATGCAGCATGTGTTAGGAGTGTGATGCTGTATGGTAGTGAGACCTTGGCAGTAAAGGAAGAGGATATTCGCAGGTTTAAACATACAGAAATGACAATGATTAGGTGGATGTGCAGTGCGTCCCTGCGTGCAAGGCCTGGGGGGGCTGGGTTTACGATGGAAGAGTTGAGAGGTAGGATGGGACTGGAGTGTATTGGTGTTGTGATGAGGAGAGATAGGCTGAGGTGGTTTGGGCATGTGGAGAGGATGGGGGATGATAATTGGATACAGAAGGTGAGAAGTGTTAATATTGGGGGAGGGGTAGACCGAGAAAGACATGGTACGAGGTCATTAAGTATGACTTAAGGGTTAAGGGACTGAATGGGGAGGCTGCCAAAGATCGAGCAGCATGGAGAGCCGCCATTAGGTGACCAAGGCCGACGTATGCAAGCATGTTGGAGCCTTCAAGAACGAAAACGAAAACGAAACTGTATGGTGTACGAGAGCGCCTGCTCCCTTAGCAACTGATGCGTATGTCTATGTATCTCTATGACATAACATAATGCCTGCTATGGTAGGTCAGTTATTTCACTAATCCAGGCATTATATGTTTCACATATATAAGTAATGGCTTCACTATAAGGGCAAAATACATCATTTATGGGCAGGGTGAGAGTGGAAATCCCGCTATAACAAACCAGACTCCTGCCTCTAGGCCTAAGAGCCGATAATGGGCCCCAGTGCTTTGCAAACAATATATCTATGTTCAATAGACACAATCACTTCACAGTATAGTCAAAAACACTGTACAATCACAATCAATAATGGCTTCAGCCTCGGAGGGGAGGGGGAAAATGGCAGATTTAAAGGGACAACGCAACACGGCACGACCCCGCTGTCTGGCTGCTAGTGGAGCACTGAGATTTTATCACTATGTACAGGCACATATGAGCCATTACAGTGCTGCCAAGGTCTTACCTCGGGAGAGACACGTGGCTGCTAGAACACACCAAAATTTGACGCAAATCGACCAAAAACTTATTTTTTGGTTTATTTATTTATTTTTTTGCTTTTTCACGCTATTTGCTGCCTGGGTGCTTTGACACACCACACCACATGGAACACAAATCGCGGTTCTGTGCGCGAAAGGGTTAAGTACTGTATTAAGTTGGCTAGCATGCTGTTTGAATGCATGTCTGGTTCACAGTTGTGCATGGTTCTGGCAGTACTCTTTGTATGATGCATGAACTGTACCTGCATTATAAACCCTTCATCAAAGCATACTATCAGGGGAAAGGAATTATCAAGATGATATTCTATTGTGATAACAACATAGTGAATGTGTGGGGAATTTCTACTTTAGGGGCACATTGTCCTGTAATTATTGTGTATCTGGTAGTGCTCATTTTCATTTAGGTGTTCCCTTCAGTGAGCCACTTTGCTGTTAGGTCAATGTGTCCCCCCAAAAAAAATAAAAAAAAAAAATAATATTACCAAAACCATACTTATAATTACATTGTTCCTTTGGGTTTGTGCAGAGAATCAAACACAAAGGAGAAAGGCTTCAGTGATCACCTGGATCAGAAAGATCTGAATTTCCTCAGAAATATGCGAGTCACCAAGGAAACCTTTGCTCTTCTCCTTGAAATTGTTCAGGAGCAGTACAGACCCATGGAGGGACTCCGCCTGTTCCAGCAGTGCCTTCAGCTAGGTTTGTGGTATTTTGGTAACAGAGCCACATACAGAGAAATTGCAGAATTTTTTGGCCTATCAAAGAGTGCTGTTTTTAATTGTGTTCATATTGTCATAAACATTATTTGCAGTATTAGTCACAGATACATAAAATGGCCAACTGGTGATGACTTAAAGAGAGTTGAGGGAAAATTCAGAGATATGGCTGGGTTTCCAGGAATTGTTGGAGCATTAGATGGTTGCCATGTGGAGATAAGAGAGCCTGATTATGTCCAATCTGATTACCTTGACCTAACAAACAAACATTGTTGACCTAATGGCAGTATGTGACAGTGAGAAATTCTTTACCTTCATTGATGTAGGTTTCCCTGGCTCTGCTCATGACAGCCGAGTTTTCAAGAATACAAAACTCAATCATTTAACGGCACATTCGCCATTAACTGTTTTCGCTGCAAATTACTATCACATTATTGGGGATTCTGCTTTTCAACGATTCACCGACTTTCTCATCTTCTTCTGAGATACAGGAAATTTAAATGATTTGCAGAGAAAATTTAATAGGAAATTGTCACAAAGTAGATATGTTATAGAAAATGCTTTTGCTTTCCTTAAAGGCCCGTTCAGGCATATGAAATATATTGATGCAGATGTCCAAAGAATTCCCCAGATTGTAAAGGCTTGCTGCATACTCCGTAACATTACCCTACAAAACCCTGTAGAAGAAACCCTTCTTCTAAATGAAGGCTCTGTTGAGGTTAACATGATGATGTACATGATATCTTGATCATATTCATCTTCCTGATGTTAGTGGCACTGGAAAAAGTCTTTTCATTGCTAGTATTTTGTACAGTGAACCTAGTTTGTTTAGAGGAATATCTTGAGTTACATGTTAAGACAAAGTGAAACATTATGGTACTGTTGTGGATGTGATTGAACGTCTTGGGAGCAGGGCTTAAAAACAAAATTATTTTTCAAACGGTTCGTTACAAGCAGAAACAGTATAATAAAGTTTTGTTTTTCGTTCCTCCTCGAAACATAACATTCCTCCTCGAAACATAACGTTCCTGAACTGGTTAGAAAAAAATGAAAACCGGTTAGAACATTATTCTCAAACCATGTATTGAATATGCTATTAGCCCTATACATGACTATGTTCTTATAGATGGTAATAAAGCCATACATTCCATGGTGCACAGTATCCAACAAAATCAAACCCTTACAAGAGATTTCTATTAACTTGCTTTATTGTCATATTTTTGATGCAGAAATATCTCTCTCTGTGTGTGTGTATGTGTGAGAGAGAAAGAGAGAGTGAGAGAGTGAATGATAAATCCTGCCTTGAACTGAAGAATGCTTGCAGATAAAAGATGTATTTACTGAAATCTTTTGGCTACTGTAAGTGAAATTGGATATTGACTAAATATGGCATGGAGCGAAAAATTAACGTTATTAACCAGTTACAGGGATTTCAAAATAGCGTTTTTGTTCCGCAGCAGTAAATATGATAACATTTTCGTTCCCGTTTTTGGTCCGGGCAAAATTTCATTCGTTTCGGTTCTCGTTTTCGTTCTCTTAAACCGTTTCAGAGCCCTGCTTGGAAGAAATGGTCCGAGGTTGTATGACCCTGTGGATGTTGTGGAGAGTGAAAGACAGAATAGGATGGTGTGAATAAGGTGGAAGACGATAAGGGATGGGAGGACCAAGAATGTGATGAATGGAAGGAAGGATTGTGGAGAAACAATAAATGAGAGACAGTGTGGTGTGTACTGAAGGGATGGTAGTTATATGGAAGAGGACGGTGTGACATGGAAGCATGGGTCAAAAAACAAACCATGATGATTTTTTAAATGAAGATTAAACCCAAAGTTACATTCCAAATTATGCCTGTATGCAGATCCTAGTAAAATGTTTGCTGATTGTAAAAAATTTCAGTTATTCGTGTTTTTGTTTTAGCATAGGAAGCTTTATTGTGTAGATTAGTTATCAATATAGGTCATACTTTAATGCATTACAAAAGGATTCCATTAAACTCAATGAAACTTCAAAACTAGCTTTTACTGTCCTCAATCACTCAACACAATATGGAAAACATATGGTTAGCTTGTTAGATTACCAGTAATAAGAAACTAACCCTAATAGCAAGGCTAATAACAATCCCTCTTACATAGAAAAAGAAAAAAATAATACAGTACATATATGCACCCGAGAAGAAAAGCATCTTTGTAGAAAGTAATGTCACTGCCGACACCACAAATGGCAAACAATTATTGAAGATACCTGTGAAGATTAATAATGTAAACTGTTTGATCCTTGGCCTACAAATACTGTATATATGTTTGTGTGTGTGTGTGTGTGTGTGTGTGGATTTTTTTTTTTTACATACACTTCATATAATGCTGATTGGGGTGAAGTCAGAGGGGTAATGACATATTTCATTCTCCACTCAAAATCATAAGAGGTAGGCAGTTTATATTCAAGGTGAGTATGGTCAAATGAAACCCCAACTGATGTGGAAGGTTGCAAAAATTTCTATTGGTTTCTTTTGTATAATGAAGAAAACATCACTTGGACTCTTCCTACAAACACTTGGGTTGACTGAGACACAGTCTTCGGGTGAATTTTGTGAAATTTGTAATGGATAGTCCAAGGCAAAACAGAAAAAGAATGATGAAGCATTGAACATTAAAATGTTGACTGTCTCAGCTCACCCCATGGAAAAAACAGTATCAAATCACCTGAAGCGGTGCTTGCATGTATAAAACTGATCTACCTCTCTAGCATTATACACACATAACAAAACCATAATGAATTGAAAATACAAATGAAAAGACTCATGATTAGCCAATGAAAGGCAATGCAGTGGCAGGACTAAAAATATTGTGGCCACTGTCTCTTCTCCCTCTCCGACCTCAACCTTTCCTCTAGGAGATCTGCTTTCCTTTCCTCAATATCAAGAATTTTCCTTTGACTTTCTATCATCTGTTTCATATATATCCCCTGACTGTCATAAAATGCTTTTGATTATCATTAAATGTTTTCAAGAATTCCTCTAATCGTCTCCCCATCCCTCTGACCTCTTCAACCACCTCTCTATGAAGACCTTCCATCCTCTGAGAATGGGACGGTGGCCGTATTTTCTTCCTTTTGGTGGGTCGACTCACATCTGGTCTGTTGAAAGATGTTGATGGTTGTGGGTCATCTGGATCAATTACTGGAACTTCACTTGCTGGAGGAGGGTCCACTGTTGCACCAGAGGGGCCAGAACTAGATGTATTGCACCAGAGGGGCCAGCACTAGATGTATTGCACCAGAGGGGCCAGCGCTAGATGTATTGCACCAG
>JAGKTI010014978.1:0-18103 GCA_018397915.1 Birgus latro | reverse complement strand
GCGTGCGTGCGTGCGTGCGTGCGTGCGTGTGTGTGTGTGTGTGTGTGTGTGTGTGTGTGCAAACATCAGTCCATCTATAGTTGTGAATAGGGACCAGAATGATAATCATTATGATGATGATGATGATAGCAAAGGTACTGATGATGACACTGACAACAGCAATGGAGTAGTGATGATGATGATAATGAAGGTATACTACTTATGTCTATGATGATGATGACAGTGATGATAATGTTAACAGTGATGAATATGATGAAAATGATTATGATGTTGATTATGATGGCAGTGACAACAACAATGATGGTCACAATGATATATTTAAAGGTGACGCAACGGTGCCTGGATGTGACGAGGCTGCACGCCCAATATGCTCCGCTGCTGCAGAGCTTAGCACAGGAGGCTACATCCAGTGTAGCACCCATGATGAGGCCGTTGTGGTGGCTCTGCCCCGAGGAGGAGGCCTGTCTCACTGCCAACCAGCGTTAGTTTTATTTAACTTAAATATTACTTACAAATATTTGTCAGTCTTCCCTCTACTGCTAATCAGTGCTAGTTTACTTTAACCTAGGTATGACATAAATCATGGCATATAAATATCTATCAGTCTTTCTGTTCACTGCCGATCTGCTCAATCTCTGGCAGCCTCCCTATTCAATCCCTTATTCCTGAAGTCACTACCCTTGCCAAAAATCACTCCATTTATCTATCTCTTTAATATTTATCTGTCCTTTCATATTCTCTGTCCTTTATTGTCAAATATGGGCAACATAGGATTGGATGATGACAATCTGTCAGTACCTCTAATCCAACTGTATTTATATGCCCATATCTGTCCAGTATCCATCAGTGTATCTATCTCTGCAACAATTCTACATCCCTGTCAAATATCTACAATATCCCATATAGTCAGCCATCATCATTAGCAAGGTATATGTTCCAAAAAATTGCAACTGTTTTCATACATTTGGTACTGTCATGAGCAGAAGTTTGCTCACACCCCTGAGAGCATTGTGTCTTGTCTTCCATATTTCTATTTCTTTCTTAATGTCTGATTGTATCCTTTTTTTTTTTTTTTTTTTTCTGCTGTGTTTCATATTGGTAACATAAACATATAACATAGGGAAGTGTCAGCAAATTTTTTATCATAGGACTATCTCCCATATCTCTCCTTTGGTTGAGACCCCAGAAAGATTAGGGAGCTGTTCATTAGACCTCCACATCTCTTGTAAGTGTAGAAATCCAGACTAAGGTTATGATAATGATGATGTATCTTGCCACACAGTGCAACAGCATGATAAAACAGATGAAAGTAGTAGTAGTAAATGCAACCTCAGGCTCATCAGAAATGTGAACCCAGTGAGCTACGAGCTGAAACAGCCCATCACTGCTAGTCCACCATCATCCTTTCAGGGGTTGGGAGTTGAGAGATGTTTATATGAAAAGGCAGAAAAGCTGCTTATATCAATGCTGCCACATGAAGGTGTCCCTCTTCAGCACCCCTCACAATCAAGAAAGGCCAAAACTGTTGAATTTTCTCACTAAACAGCTTTTCCATAATTATGTGGGTAGTCTTCTACAATGATGATTATTCGCTGTCAGTATTGCATACCTGCAGAGTTCCTGGTTGGTGATGACCTCCTGGTGGCACCAGTGGTGGAGAGTGGGGTGACAACGCTGGACGTGGTGGTGCCGCCTGGGGAGTGGGAAGAGGCGACCACTGGACTGGTTACAACTGGACCCATCACCATCACCATCTCTGACATCACCATGGACTCAATTGTCTACTTTAAAAGAAAGATATCATAAAATGCTCCTCCTACATAAGACTTCTGGATGTGAGTGTGTGTGATAAACTTCCTTCACCTCCATCTATTTTAATTATTGTTTCCTCTTGAACTGCATGCCTGCATGATCAGCTACTAACTCCTTGAATCCAGTGACATTTTTTTAGTTTATTCTTGCAACCGTTAGTTGATCTGTACTCAGCTTACGAAGGATCTCCAGCACTGAAAAGTTCTAATCCCTTTAGTTCAAAGTCTCTCATAAGCTGAATGTCATCTACAGAGAGCAAGAATTTAAATAGTTAAGTCACAAGAATAAAGGGATCAAGACATTTGTTTTAATCAGATTAGAGGACAAAAGTAGCAGTATCATGCATGATCCCTTTATTTTTACATTTCTTCAGACAGAGATAGTCAAAAGCCAAGACTCAATGGTTTAATTACTGCTGCCGTTTTGTTTCCACCATGTTTTTTTTTACTAACATATAGTGAAATATATTTTTTCAGGTTCTTGGCCATTTTGTTGGCAGAACATCTCTGCTTCCTGTTCTGTATTTTTCATTTCTTGTAACAAAGACTGAGCATTAGTTTCACTTTTTTTTTTAAATTTACTTAGAGTATTGTTCTCTTCAAATGTAATTCATATTACATTCTGACTTATTAGAGTTTTGTTTAACTGGATAGCTCATCAATGAAATGGTAGTTTCAGGAGGACAGTACTGTATATTTTATAAGACTTTAATCCATTTAGATCATTATCCAAGGCCAAATTCTACTTAAGTGAGAGAGAAGAGGGGAAAGGTCACAAAATTTCTTTTACAATAGCAAAAATCTCATAATACATAAATCTACAAGGACATTGAGGGAGAAGACTGGGTGAAAATTATGCAAAAGCCTTTGGAGAGCATAAGAAAACTGTTTTGTGTAGGCATGTACTTGTAATTGATGGAGTCAAGTGAGTACACAACACCGGAGTACAAGTGGTATTATAAACCTTTTTTTTTTTTCGCTATTACAAAATTTTTTCTGTAAAAATTTCCTTGCTTCCTACAAAGCAGACTGGCTAGTTCCATAGATTACAAGAACAGTTGTATAGAAAAAACTATGGTATTAAAAATCCCTTACTTATGGCAAAGACAGCTTGTACTCCTGACTCACTGTAGTAATTATAACTTGTTCAACCTACATCTACCAATAAAGGTTAACTTAAACCATCCAATATTTTTTTCTTTTAGTTCAAAAGAGGTTTTATGATGATATAATCAATTTATTATAAAACTGATCTTATATAACCACCACATACTCGTGAGGAACAAAAGAATAAATTTCAAGCAAAAACTGCAATGCTTATGTACATAAATTATGTAAATCTGTAACAAACTGCTTGCTCATCATGTTAGTATTAAAAAAATAAAAAATAAAAAATAACAAAAACAATTTCACACACAGTTTAGGTACAAACAAAACAGTTGTGTAACAACGTGCACATTTCCTCACCTAGTACACTGATACACACATCAAATTATCTCTGGCAAATCCGAGATGAAAGTTGCCTAGTGCTGCTCTGCACTAACATGTGATGTACAGTGAGAACACAGACATAAATTGTCTGTGCCACATAACTGGTGATTACTATGAAATGGGAAGGCAACAGGTGACTGAGAAATGATCCTGAGGCTTTCCAAAGAAACTTTTCTGTATTCTTGCCAACTAAGGAGGGTCCCTAGTACCTCTTCCAGCATTTTATTTTTGCCTATGTCATTAATATTACCATGCATGATATTTTTCAAAGCTACATCAATGCTTAATTTTTAAAAAAAGACATCAAAGAAAATACATAAATAGGCAAAATAAATAGCTATGAAAGAGGTGTTAGGAAGCCACCTGAGCTGTCCTGAACACTGCTCAAGGAGAGGTTAATCACAGACTGCCATGGATAGAAAAATGTAAAAACTTCTATCAACAAATGTCATAATGCACATGGCTGATAACTATAACTGGAGGGAGTGGACATGGTTTGATTATAGTACTGCTTCAAAGATGCAACTAATTTCCTTGTCTGATAAGTTATTATATAATTTTTTTCTTTTTAAGTGGAAGTCTCCACTCTCAAATCTACATACAGTACAATTTTTACCACATCTTGTGAAACCCTGTCTGATACCCTCAGCAAAACCCTCTCATGTTAGTAACTAAAGCTCAACCTTCTTTTTTTTCTTCTTTTTGCTAGTTTTCTCTTGAGACTTCTTTGCTGCTGCAGCTTCCTTCAGTTCCTTCTTGCCCTAAAGAAAGAAAATACAGAAAAGATGCTATGAAACGATCCATATATAATAGGCTTAAATGTTGGTGTGTGGTAACTGTAATGCTACAGTGCTAAGTATTCCATGGAAATTATAGATTCCAAAAGGGTCTCTTTCCCACTAAAGTACTGTACATTCCCATGATCTCTGGTTCAGTCTGTCTACACCTTCTAAGTAGCCTCAAGTGCCCAAGATGTGGGACATGCGGTGGGGAGGCAGTGGCTCAATCGGTAGAGAGGTGGCCTGCGGTCCCACGGACCCAGGTTCGAATCCTTGCTGGGGCAGGGAACAGTTTAAGGATTTGAAATTCAGCAAATCAGGCTTTACTGATCTACCAGAAGACCAGCCGACATGTCGTAAAAATACCCCCGCTAATACCAATACACCAGTCCTGTATGAGACAGCCCTAGCATGTATTCAGTATGGACGGTGGGTGTTAGCGCCGAAGTGGTGACATGTAGAGGTGTGTGGTAGTATGTAGGAGGACTGCTGGGCCACGATAGCAGGCTGTGAAGCCTATGCCCAGAGTCAGACACATTAAAAAAAAAAAAAAAAAAAAGTATGGGTACTTTACATCAACACCTATGACTTTCATGCAATAAAAAGATGTTGATAAAGTACACAGGTACACTTAAGTAATTATCACTGGTTAGAGTACAGAACAGTTTTGGAACATTTAATTTAACATTCAAAAGATGAACTATAGTAAAAACATTCCATGGCAAATGTTGAGGCATAAGGACAGTTATAGAAGGGTGATGCAGAGAAACAATATGGGGACAAAACATTATTCCTGACAGGTGATTGGCTTTGCCATTTACAAAAATTTGTCAATAAAGTTTTGTCTCAGAATCATGTTTTTTCTTACATCCCCCTCCTATTCTATGACAGATAACTTTCACCCCAAATAATTTTCATTTTATTTATGCTACTTTCACACTATTTTACTCAGTTTGAGACCCTTTCTAAAACTGAAGTGTTAGATACTGTCTTCATTAACCCACTCAGTATGAGAGATCTTTCCCAAGTAGAAGAAAGCTGTCTGGAGGTAGCCAGAATCAAGTAAAGTATGCTACTGGACTGAAGAAATTAAAGCCCTTGTGCTGCACAGAGTGAATACTGCTCTTCCATTCCTCTTATACATTTAGCCTCCATTACCATATTTGATGCAGTTTGCTGCCAAAAGTAAAAGGCATGTGACCTTACCTCTGGCGTGTGGTGTCCATGGTAGACCTTATTCTCAATGGAACACTCCTTCAGCTCTGGCTGTTGGACTAAGAAATCCTTGGCATCCCAGGCCTGAGCACCATCCTTGAACATGAAGATGGATCGCCGCTGGTCAACCATGTACCTGCAACACATATTAACTTGCACCGTAACTTCCTCTAAAACATTAATATCATCAACACTGACAGTTTTGTAAAATATATACATTCAACCCCTTCATAAGCCTGTACTAGGTATTTTAATATTACAGTAAAACCTCGATATAATGGACTTCAATAGACCAGAATTCGCTTTTACTGGAATTGAGCAGCTACTGGACTAAATTCTCATATATCAGGAAAAGTCCGATAAAGCCAGAAGCAGTCTGGACTGCCTGACCACTTCAGCTATGTTTATCACAATAGGGTAAATAAAAGACATGGTTATCAGTGTACAGTACAGTATTATTATATATATTATAACTTTTGTTTATTGTAGTGAATGTACAATAGAGTACAGTACTGCAATGGTAGTGAAAACAGTTGGTGCGATCCAGGTTAATGTCTGATATATTGGAAAAATTCAAGGCTAGCAGGGGGAAGTCTGGACATCACTTTTATTGGAATTTCGATTTTTTCAGAATGGCTTGGGCCCCAATTAGTCCGTTATAGTGGGGTTTTACCGTATACTGGTAAAAGGAGAATGAATGGGAGATTTAAATTTGTTGAGATATGACTATCCCACCAAACATACAGTACATGGTACTGTATGTTGCAAGCAGGGCTAAGCAGGGATTACCTAACCATGGTAGGGTGGGGGGGGTCACCCCCCAATGCTTGTTCCTGAGTTGGTCAAAAAATTACTGAATTGGTAAAAAATGGAGAGTGGAGACTTTTTTTTTCCATAAAAGTTGAAGTCTCCAAGAGGACAAAATATTTTTTCCATCCATCCATCATCCAAGCTTATGTTGCCCCATGAGAAGCGTAGGAGTAATTTTTTTTTTTAATGTATATACAGTAAAACCTCAAAATAACAGACTAATTGGGGCTATTCCGAAAAAAGCGAAATTCCAATATACACGACACCCAGACTTCCCCCTGTTAACCCGGACGTTTTCTGATCTATCAGACATGAGTCCGGAACCTGGATCGCACGAACAGCTTTTAAACTGTTTTCACTACCATTGCAGTACAAATACTGTACACTGTACTGTATTATACATTCACTACAATAATCAAATGGTATAATACCGGTATATATAATAATACAGTACTGTACAGAGATAAACACATCCTTTATTTACTTTATTGTGGTGAACACAGATGAAGTGATCAGGCAGTCCAGACTGCTTCTGGTTTTATTGGACTTCTTCCGATATACTGTGTAAGTGTTTAGTCCGGTAACTCCTCAATTCTGATAAAAGCGAATTCCGGTCTATTGAAAACCATTATATCAAGGTTTTACTGTATGCAGTGCACCCACTAGTTTCGTGCCTAATTGGTACCACAATAGCGTTGCGAAACTAAATTTTGTGAAACTCAGGCATATACTTTACATGCAATAAGTGGTAATTGGTTCCGGGGTTAGCCACTTCATTCCCCCTTATTTACCCATCAATGACACAATACCCCTACTATAAATTACATATAGTTAATCCGATATATATTACTGAACCATTATAATGAAGACTTTACTAACACTGACACACTGGCTGAACTGCTTGATGAGGCTTGAAGATCAGTTACAAGGCTGGGAGTGGTAGTTAGTTACCACCTGCCCCCTCACTGCTCCCCACCATCAGTAGCACTCACTGCATCACGGATCTTTTTAACTGAACGCACTGTTGACTCTGGGCAGTCAAAGCATTTCACAGTATCACATGTTCCAATTCCACTGTCCAGCATGGCTAGTATACTACGCTTCTCTTCTAGAGAATATTTCTTCTTACTCACACCTTTACGGTACTCCCAGGTACCCGTGCCCTTCCTGGAACCCTCAGCACTGCAGTCGTTCATTATGTAATTGTTAAACACGTTACACAACACGTGAACCAGAGACTCGATAGAGAAAGACCTGTGAGCGTGAGATCACAACACAAAGGGTCACAGGCTATGACGTCACAAACATGGCGATGGTGGCTGTTAACAAGTGATTGAGGAGATGCGTATGCATGTGACCACTCGCCCCCGGGACTCGCGAAACTCTCAGTAAAATCGCGACACTCTTTGCAGAGGATCATTTCTCTGTGTGTTGCAAAACTGCTATTCGCTACAGTGCATTTTGTGAAAGAAGTGAGTGCACTGTATATAATCAAAGGAGAAAATACAAAATACCTTAGGTTCCCCCCCTGTCAGGAGAACAGTTTAAGCCAAAGTCAAATACAGTACCATATTAATCAAGGTGCCTGGACCTGGACACCCTTCACCCAAAGAATTGTGGCAAGGGGGGAGGGGCAAATCTGTATGCACGCCAGCTACTGATCTGGTCATGTATAACTCCAAATGTCATGACTTGGTGAATTAGTTTAATCAGACTACTAAATAATTTCCATGGTGTCTATTTTCTTGTCAACAATAATTCAGGCTTAGGTTCAAGTTCAGGTGGCTTTACTTAAGTACTGTACAAGTATTTTAGTTTTTAAAATCCCATATACTGTACAACTAAACTAAAATTTGTACTTAATTACAACTGTCCAAGTACAAGTACTTCATGGTACCTATTTAGCTGGTCAAACTGTAACATCAATTGGATCAAGTGGGTCAAAATTGTCCTTATCCCCCCCCCTCCCAATCGCACTCATCAGGCCATCAGTGGTTGCAAGTAGCCTTGTACTGAATTGCACTAGTGAGAAAATAATGACAATATATATAAAGGCATATATATTTTTTTATGCAAAGCAATGTAACTGCTCAGCTCACATCTGGTATTCTGGTATACTTTAATGCAAGTTCTGGTATGCTGATACCTAGTTTTGCTATGCTGACACAGTGATACCTGTGTATCAGTATTTATTTGTTTATTTATTATTTTAGGTCTCTGACTCTGGGCAAAGGCTTCAGGGCCCATCCTCAGGTCCCAGTAGTCCTCCTACATCTCCACATGTCACTACTTCAGTGCTAACATCCACCATCCATACTGAATACATGCTAGGGCTATCTCATACAGGGCTGGTGTATTGGTACTGTTTTAGTGGGGGTGTTTCTGTGACATGTCAGTGGGTCTTCTAGTAGATCAGTAAAGTCTACCTTTTATGAAATTCAAATCCATAAACTGTTCCCTGCCCCATCGGGGATTTGAACCAGGGGCTGTTAGGACTGCAGACCACCTCTCCACCGACTGAGTCACTGCCTCCCCTCTGGGAATACAGATAAAATAAAAAATCTTTCTCTTTGGATGATGATGATGATGGTGACTATTAAAGAGGAAGCACCAGTACAGAAAGTTGTAGAAGACAGTTGCTATAGCTACAAAAAAGTCCACTAAAGACTGTTTAAGGTTTACAGTAAAATAACTAGCAACAGCAAATCATACAAGAAATATGTTAAAGAAATAGGCTGGATTTCTATCCACCTCTGCTGACATATTCTCAAGTGTGCCAATAAGATGCTAGGTGATTACCTCTCAGCCTGGGGGCATGGTGGCTCAGAGGTAGAGCATCGAGCTCAGGACCGGGGGGTCACGAGTTCGAGCCGCGCCCGGGACTGCCGTGCCAGGAGGGGTAGCACCCTCCTGTTTCCTAGCGGGGCTACATGATCTCATTGTAAGGTCTAGCTCGGGGGATTCTTTTTTTACCTCTCAGCCTGGATATGACTGTTGTATAGAGAACCCTGCCATATCTTTGTAAACTCCTCTGCCTCCTCTGGGCTGATCTCATCCTTCAGCTGCACAAACATCATCAATGTACGGCCCTTCTTGCTCATCTTAAGAAGGTCCTCTGGGTTACCAATATTGTTGGGGTCAAAGTTAATCTTGGGCTGTGGTTGCAAGTGCTCGGGTAGCTCATCCTCTGGTAGTGGTTCCTCATCTTCCTGAAAAGTAGCCGTTTAGTCCACAATTCCACACTACAGGATATAAGCTAGTACTTTCTTGCTTTTGTTTCATGTGATCTTGTTTATTAGCTATCACAACTATTTTATGGACTGGTTTTAAAAATTCTGTTAAAACTGCAACTGTACAGTACGGTAATAACTGAGAAACCTTGCAACATGTTACTTGAGGCAATATCAATCTTAGTTAATATTTCTGCAACTTACACAGTATTTGAGATATACAGTATCAATAGCATTGTGAGTGTAACTGATGCCATATCCTGAGTAAAATTCTTACTTAATCAAATAGCACAAGATGCCATTTCCTTCTAATCTTTTCTGGAAACAATAACAGGTAATGATGGGCACTCTTAATGCCAAGTTATCCAAGACAATTCCAACCTGAATATTATATCTGCAATTTACAATTAAAATACCATATCTTGAGTGACTTGATGCAGATCTTCTGGTAACATTACTTATATAACACACACCATTTTATACAACTGTACCAGATGGAGGAGGTGGAAGGTGCATACAAGATATTCACATAAGAAATCTGTGCAGTGAGGTGGTGTGCGGGGTGAAGGGAAGATGAAAGGTGGTGCAAGGAATGGCAGGATGGAATAAAGAGGTGAGACAAGCTGTGGCACAAAAGAAGAAACCATATAGTGAGTGGATAAGATGCAGAGGCACAGAGGCATGGAGGAAATTGAGAGATGGAAGAAAGTTACTGTATATCTAGAGAGGAAGGAAGAGGTTAAAAGATTAGTAAGAGAGAGTAATATGAGAGTGGATAAGGCAATTGGAAGGATTTTGAGTGTAAAGTGGAGGGAATGTGAGAACATGGTCTGGAAAGAGGTAATGAGAGTTAACAGGGTGATAAGAAGTTAATAGGGGAGTGAATGATAAAAATGGTAGACTGCTGGTGGAGAAGGGAGAAAAAAATGAGCAGATGGAGAGAACATTTTAAGGAACTGCTAAACATAAAGAATGAAAGTAAAGCGAGTATAAGTGTCTAGGGAAAGGCTGGGAGAAGAGGGGAGCCGAGATGGGAAGAAGAGATCAAAAGGATGGAAGTAGTGGAAGCAATGAAGAAAGTCAAAATGGTCAAATCCCCAGGAATTGATGCAGTATGTGGTAAAATGATGAAGCATAATGGAGAGATAACAGTAGTATGGATTTGGAAGATGTGCAGATTGGCCTGGGAGGAAGGGAGAGTCCCGGAGGATTGGAAGTCAGGTACCTGTATAATTATTCCCCTGTATAAAGGAAAAGGAGAAAAAGAAGTGTGTGGTAATCAGAGGGGCATCTGTCTTCTGACTGCAATAGGAAAAGTATATGGTAGGATACTTATTAACAGAGTTTGGGAAATAACAGAGCAAATAGTTAGAGAGGAACAGGAAGGTTTTAGGAAGAGAAGAGGTTATGTAGATCAGATATTCATTCTTTGGTCTCTAGTAGAAAAGTTTCTAGTGCTGGGAAAGAAGTTGTATGCAGCCTTCATGGATTTGGAGAAGGCATATGACGGTGTGGATGGACATGGATTACGGAAAATATTAAGAATACAGTGTATATGGAATAAATGGGAAGTACTTAGGTAGTGTGATGAGTAAGGATGGAAGTTTGGAGGATGAGTTGCTTGAAAGGGTACAACAGGGAAGAAAGGCTGCTCATTCTTTGAAAGCTGTGATAAGAAACAGGGAAGTGAGCATGGAAGTAAAAAAGTCACTAAATGATAGCACCGTGTCACCAACTTAACGTATGGAAGTGAAGCTTGGACCTTGTCGGAAGGACATAAGTCAAGAGTGAGGGCAGTTTAAATAAGTTACTTGAGAGGTGCATGTGAAGTTAAATGGAGAGACTGACTGACAAATGAGGAAACGAAGGAGCGTTGTGGTGTGGTGTAGATGTGATAGAAAGCATTAAGAGAAATACATTGAGGTGGTTTGGCCATGTGGTGAGGATAGACAGCAAGAGACTAGCGAGAAGTGTGGATGGAGTGGAGGGGGGGAAAGGGAGGGGGAGGCCAAGGATGAGATGGAGAGGGAGGCCAAGGATGAGACGGAGAGATAGAGTGGAGAGGTATAGCCTATGAGAGAGGGGGGAGGGCATTCAAATAGCAGGCAACAGGGGGACATGGAGGCGATTTGTTTGTGGCCACCCCCTTACAGGACTAAGGTGTCTGGCAACAGATAGATAAACAGACCATTATTCACAAAGGAACCCCTTAAGGGCCCTTATGGCTGATCACTCTGGCCACAGCTCTTTTGACTAAGGATGATAATTTCGTCAGTGGAAGTAAAAACATAATATTAAAGACCTCATCATACTGAAGAATAATCCCTCATCCACACTGTTTACTAAAATATGGGTATATGACATACGATACCGGCATTTTTCCCCTTGTATATTAACCGATAATACTGTTTTAATTATACAGACAAATGGCACAGTACCCGTACTGAATGAGGGTGGGTTTCACTGCAGACTATAGTGACAGGAGTTACTGGAGGACTGTCAATGAAACATACGTAAAAAAAAATAAGTGATAAATTGCGTCACTCGAAAAGCAACTCACGTCCCACTGCTCCAGTAATCTCTCTAAATCCGCGTCACTGTAGTCTCGTATGTCTTTCTTGGCCCAGGCTGGCTTATCGCCCTCCTGAAATTTCTTTGCCGGTGCCAGCACAACAGAAGCCAGCAGAAAAGCTAACAATACCAGCCGCCGCCACATCTTCCTCCCGTTTGTTGACACCTTGTTTTTACTCACAGTGAAGTTAACTCGTAGAACCAATAACAAACAAACATAATTCCTAAATTATTAATCGTGTAGCTATAACGGTAATTAAATATAAAATATTTTTTATTTCGTTACTGAAATATTATATACATATACGAGAATAAAGAATTTCAAGTCCGGCCGTTATATTCACGGAGTTGGCAGCCGATTTTTGGCAGATGGCAGTAGTCGCTTTGGGCTGAAGTGTATCGGGTGTTATGTTAGTATACTAACCCTTTACCCTCTTCGTAGCTGAAGGGTAATGTTTAATGAGCTGTCATAAGTTTGAAATATGAACTCCGGATTTTCAGAAAAGCAAACACTAAGGAGATTTCCCTATAGGATGGTGTTAAATCGTCTTAAAGCAGTCATCTAATTTTGGTTATTGTATGACTGTCCTTTTTGATCTTAAGTTTTGAAAGGAATATGTGCTCACCTCGTTACATGCAGCACCTGAAATATCAACTAAGCATCGCAAACACGAACTGAAAAATACGGTAAATATCCTCTGTGTTTGTAGGATTTTGCACTTTCACATATTCTGGTTAATTCTGATTTCTGCTAAACAATTAATTTTAGAAAGACTTCTCAGACTGAAGTGCTTAGAAACAGTTTCAAGTTTGATGCGTTTTCTGATCTTAGCATCGCAATTTCTATATGACAAAAACATGTTTAGGACGAGCAAAAGAGGAAAATCTGGATATATAAAAGCCGCAAAGCGGGTGTCCAGCAAATGGGACATGCATGAAATCACTGATGGCTCATGCATTGTGATTTGTCGGGAATTTTACTCATGTGTGAGCTTGACCATTTCGTCAGTAGCCGTGTTAATGAAGGTGGGGAGGGGGGGGGAATCCTTTTTCATGTTCATCTCTGTCCTTGCTTCCATCAGTGAGCTCTATCGTTTGTTAGTCCTCAGCTTCCACACCACTATTGGGTTTACATTCACTGATTACTTCTTAACCTGTCACGTCGTTCGTCCTCAATGTCAGTATATTATCCCATTCACGTCAATCATTTCATTATCTTTAAAGGGCGTTAGCAGGGCGGGAACTGTCATCCTTTGATTTATTGGTGATGATGATGATGATGAAGAAGACACAAGTGCTGTTCATGCTACTGACGCCGTATTCTCCCATCTGCAGGTGCTGTGATGCCCTTGCCCTCACCCTACCGTAACCCAGGTCGCTGGCGGGCGGTGGTGTTCCAGAGGGAGGTGCGGCACGGTACTGCAGGTGGATGTCTGGGGTGTCCTTAGTTCTGTTTAGGGAAGATGTAACGAGAGTGTCCTAACATCACCAGGCATTATCAAGCCATCTCTGGTAGTTTTCTTTAGAGGGCTGGTAACCACATATATAGGCAATTTAATTCTGGTTACTGTTAGTCATTCAGTTGAGGGGAACTCCTACCCTCTAAAAGGCCAACATGTTTTAAATTAATGGTAGGCAATCCTAAGACCCCTGTGTCTTGAACAGGTTAATGTAGAATTGGCTTTAACTTTCCTTTATTCATGCTACATAGTACTCTGTATCTTCGTGTCTGACATCCTATATCAGTTTCTAACTATTTACGTCTGTATCTTCCTGTATCAGTGTCTCTCTCCTTCCACACCCCCCTCGCCACCAGGGTGCCTGCTGTCTGGTGTATTGGTGGCCCCCATCTTGGTTCGGGTGTGTGGGTGGGGGCTGGGCAGGGTGGTGGCGGGAGTGGCTTTGTACTGCATCGTCCTCGTCCCCGCCGTCACCAGCTACTACTCCGCACCCAGGCTATTCCTTAAGGTCCTCAGGGCTTTGCTAGCACTACCAACCCTCCTCGCACCACACCATGCCGCGAGGTGAGCAATAGTGGATTTGTACTGTTGGCTTTAGAAACTCCACTAGGTCTCCTACACACTGACTGCTTGCTGGCGCGGCTGGGTGAGGGCGGGCAAGGGGGCGAGAACTGCTATGGGTTATAGTGATACATAACTCGCCCACACCAGCAAACATTGGTGTGGACGCGGATTTACTCGTGTCTCCCAGTAACTCAAGTATATTAGTTTGGACAGGTGAAAATGACGGTTAGTTAAGGTCATCTGCTTAACTAACTAAACAGCGAAATGACTGCATGCAAGTTTATCAACCTCAATACAATAATATGATGTGCTGCAGGAGAAACGGAACTTTTGAAGCCAACAGTATATTTCTGTCCTGTAGTTTTGTTACACCTTCTTTCACCTTAACGTGGCACAGATTTTCGTCCTTTTGCAGCTCGTATTTCACGGAATCGGTGGCAGGGAAAGACAGTGCTACAGCTCTACGTCCATTCTGTAGTACTGCTTTGTGGCTAGCATTATATTCTAACATTAATCTACTGTTCTATTACAACTTAGCATTCATGTTGAAGAATGGCAATTTTACGCCAAGGTAAAGTGAGAAAGGCATGATAAGATCTTGCAAATATTCATCGGGCGATACATATTATTGTGGATGGTACGGCACAGAGTCCTTTTTATTTGTATTTGTATTTT
Organism: Birgus latro; assembly: GCA_018397915.1. Classification (NCBI taxonomy): domain Eukaryota; kingdom Metazoa; phylum Arthropoda; class Malacostraca; order Decapoda; family Coenobitidae; genus Birgus; species Birgus latro. The sequence continues at coordinate 3,497 of JAGKTI010014978.1, read as the reverse complement.
TTTTCCTATTTCACTCTTGTTTAGGGAGGGGAAACATACGCAGAAATCCCCAGATTTTTATTTCCCCCCACTAATTACGATATCTCCTGAGTTGAATAAAATCGTGTGTTCGGTAGCCACACTTAATAATGGAGTGCTTTTGCCGCAGGAGTTGAGGAGATTGATTCTATGGCTTTAAATAACAGGGAACTCTCATAGATTGAATAAAGCTCGCTAGCAGTAACAATAATGAGAGAGAGACAGAGAGAGAGTAACATTTATTTTAAAGAACCAAGAAATGTGAACTATATAACTAAAGGCTAAAGGTGAGGGCTATGGTTTAGGGCTATAATAAGGGCTACGGTTTGGGGCTATAATGAGGGTTATAATCGGTAGCATGCCATAATGAAGAAGTGGTGTAGCGAGGTACGAGCCATAACTAAACACTGGTACAAAAAAGAAAAAAGAAAAAAAAACAGGCAGCAGAGAGCAGAAGCAGCAGCAGCAGCAGCAGGAAGTAGAGGTTGCCATCACAGGATACTGCTGGGTGATGCTGCTGCTGATCTTACTTTTGCTGTTGTGTGTGTGTGTGTGTGTGTGTGTGTGTGTGTGTGTGTGAGAGAGAGAGAGAGAGAGAGAGAGAGAGAGAGAGAGAGAGAGAGAGAACTAAAGACTGGCACAACACAACAGGTAGCAGACAGCAGCAGCACGAGGTGGCCATACCAGGGTACTCTTGGCTGGTGCTCCTCCTGGCTCTTCCCTTCCTGCTGTGCTTGTTGCGGCCTCACCCTCTTCTGCTGGCCCCTGCTGCCCTCTGCTACGTCACACTGGTCCTGCCTTGTGCCCTCGCCCCTCAGATGCCCCTCGTCTCCCCTTTGTGCCTATCTCGTGCCGTTCTGGCCCTCCTGACAGGGTAAGAAATGGTGCATAACCTTGGAGGTGCGTGAGCAGCTACGCCAAATTCACAAACGTTGATAATCTTATTCCCAAAACGTGTGACAGTGTACATTACTTCCAAAATCTAGAAAAAATTGCAAACTTAAGCACTGAAGCTGCGAAAATATTGTTGAAGCTTGGTTAAAATTCTCCTAAAATTATGATGATGATGCTAATGTTGATGATGATGATGATGATGACAACTCCAGTACAGCGATCCAGCTGGCGTCAGTCGAGTTTGTTCAGCCGAGAGTGAGGCTTAGAATCGTGATTGTTAATAATTTCATCATGAATTCTCTCATGGTCGGTACAATTCTAGTATTCCCTCCATGCGTAAAAAAAAGAAAAAAAAGACTTCTCCCTCGTTTTCCTTTGCTAAGATAATCTTGGTTACACCTATGGAAGACAATGAGACGCTTAGAGTGGATGGGGTGGAGTGGGTGGAAGTAGATTGTGGGTGGGGGTGGGTGTATAACTGCAGTGGGGTGGAGGAGAGTGGATGTGTAACTGGAATGTGGGTGGAGGAGATTGGGTGTAAAAAGTGAAGAGTGGGTGGATGTGGGTGAATGTGAGTGGGGATTGGGATGTAACTTCAGTGTGGGGTGCAGAGGGTGGGAGTAAAGTGGGTTTGTGGGTGTATAGCTAGAGTGTGGAGGTGTGGGTGGGTGTAGGGGTGGACGTACACGTGGTAGAATGGGTGGGGTGGGTGTACAGCTGGAGTGTTGGGGTGTGGATGTGGTTGTGTGAGTGTGTGTATAACTGCAGTGTAGGGAGGTAGAGGGGGGGAGGCATAGGTGGCTGTGGGAATGAGTTGTGAGTGGGTGTATAACTGAAGTATGGTCATGGGAAGCTTGGTGATCACGTAGGCTACTCTCTCTCTCTCTCTCTCTCTCTCTCTCTCCTTGGTAACTGATTGGTAATGACTAATGTTGATGCTTTGTGTATGTTGGCGTGTGTTATGTCGGTGTTTGATGGAGTTACGTGAAAGAAACAGAGGTGTGCTGTAGAAATCAGATGTAGAGAGGAACTTGGTATAGATGTATAGTGAAGAAGTACAGTGAGTTGAGAACTTGAGCTGGTGGATATAATTATGAGAAGTTTTAGCTAGCCTATTATTTCAAGGAATTGTGAAAATCAAGTTGGGCATTGTTATCACTTCTGTTTTCCTTTTTGATTACATTCAGTGCACATTGGAAAGAGAGGAAACGAGTAAGGAACAAGGAGTAAGTGGAGTAAAAAGTCATGATGGGAATATAACGAGAATATAATTGTTGCTCCTACGTTTAGACAAGCTTAAGTTTTCTGTGGAGGTCCATTTGTGTCACTGGAAATAGCTTGCTCTGAGGAGTCTATTTATAAATCTGTAATCACCCGTCTCTTCTTTGTACGTTTATATTAGGAAAGCTTATGCTGTATTTGGTGGTGTATTGTATTAACAAAATGTTACGAGGAATACGAAATACATGTCAATTTTGCTCGACACCTTTGCGTTGTACTGTATATAGCGGTGCTGGAGAGGGACGCCTTCATGTACTGGCACCGATATAGCTGGTCGACTTTGCTGACCGGTTATACAAACGTCCCTCAGCTCCTTCCCTATCCCTTGAAACGGGGATGGTGAACTGCAAAAGGAAGACAACTTCAGCCTGCAGTCCACTGGGTTCACATTCAGATGAGCCTGGGGTTGCAGCTACTACTACTACTACGACTACTACTACTACTACTGCTATACATAGCATTGCTGGAGAGGATTGAAGCTTTTTCGTTCACGTACTTATATCAAGGTCTGGAGTCGATCACGGTCGAGTAGTCCTGGCCTGCTGCATCTCGAAGGGTTAATATGTGGAATTCTGTGCTCTTGTTATTTATTTTTTTTTCACTTAGTGGGTTAGTCGGTTAGATAGACAGTTTAGATAACTCACCTGTCCTGAATGTTATTTCATTTTTCCAAGCTTCTTTTTCCAACCCGCAACACTAGGGAACGGTGCTTCTGAAGGCCAATCCACTTAAATATATCACACGTACTTTTTTACCCTCAACAAGACTAGTACGGTACAGTCGCCCCAAGAAGTGATGGCAGAGTTTCAGATTGCTTCGCCTGCACTGCCATACGTTCAATAAAAAGTTGAATACCGTACACATACCGGTACTTTGGTATGTACTTAATGTTTTCTGTAACAATTTTACATCATAGGTTTCGCATTGTAAAGCTATAGGGAAGAGTATGTGCATTATCGCTGACCGAAATCTTTTGGATACTCTGCCGTCACTTCTTAGGGCGACTATACACAAAACTAACTTCCTTCCCCGTATTTCGCCAATACAGGTGTGTGGGGTGGTGTGCTAGTTGTTTACAAGGGATAGGCCATCTTGCTGTACATGTGCAAGGGACGGGTAACCTCGCTATACAACTCGCACTAGGGACCGCCCATCTCGTCCTACAGCTCGCCCTAGGACTCCTGCAGGTGGCTCTCCTCCCATATACCTTGACCTGCCGTGGCTTGGTTATCCTGCACCGTGCCTATGTGTCTCTTCGTGGCCTTAGTACCATTGTTAATCAGGTTTGTGTGTGTGTGTGTGTT
>JAGKTI010014977.1:9321-21046 GCA_018397915.1 Birgus latro | reverse complement strand
CTCTCTCTCTCTCTCTCTCTCTCTCTCTCTCTCTCTCTCTTAAGCACTCCTTCTGCTACGTTCGCCCTCATGCCTTCCGTCACACCCTCTCCCTGTTCCTGACACCCTCTCCCTGTTTCTGATACCCTCTCCCTGTTCCTGACACCCTCTCCCTGTTCCTAACACCCTCTCCCTGTTCCTCACATCCTCTCCCTGCCCCTCACGCCCTCTCCCTGTTCCTCACCCTCATTCTCCCCCCTCCCCCTTGTTACCTCCTCACACCTTCTCCCTGTTCCTCACCCTATCCTCCCCCCTCCTTTCACCCTCATACCCTGTCCCTGGCCGTCACCCTCATTATCTCTACCCCCTTCCTCCTTAAACCGTCTCTTTGTCCTCTCCCTGCCTTCCCTGACGGTCGCCCTGTCTCCCACCCTCTCACACCCTCTTCGCATCCGTTCCCCCCATTTCTCCTCCCCCTCCTCCCGCACATCCTCCATTTCCGTCTCTTTGCTGCCTCTCTCTCAAGGGTGGGTTTGATATTAGTCTGGGGAGATGAGTAGGGTGGGAGGAAATTGGGTGTAGTGTGAAGAGTAGCTGTAGTGGATGTGAGTGGACGAAACTATAATTGAATTTAAGACTTGGGAAGGTGATAGGTGTGTGCTGTGCTGAGACTTGCTGTAATTATAGTTCTTTTACACTTAACTGACCCAGATTTTCATCATTTTGCAGCTTACTCACATAAATCAGTGATTGAAAATGTCATTGCCAGCTCTGTATCCTCTTAATAGCATTTCTTTGTGACTGACATCATATTCTGATATATTTTTACAACCCAGTATTCGGGGAGATGACAGTTTTAGGCCAGGTTAAAGTACAAAGAGTATAGTGGATGGATGGAAGTGTGTGGATTTGTATGTATATATAGGAGAAATTATTTGATTATGGGTGTGATGTAAGTGAACTGAAAATAGGTGACAAGATTGTATAGGAGACTACTTGATGTGGGAGCTTCAGGCCCTTCAAATAATGCCCTTGGTGTGGTGTAGTGTGGATGGATGATTTTTTTGTGGATTGGTGTGGTGTGAATGGGTGATGTGCGTGGTGTGGTGTGGATGAGTGACGTGTGTGGTGTGATGTGAATGGGTGATATATGTGGTGTGGTGTGGAGGAATGATGTTGTGTGGTGTGGTGTGGATGGGTGATATTGTGTGGTGTGGTGTGGATGGGTGATATATGTGGTGTGGTGTGTAGTTTAGTGTAGTGTAGTGCAGAGTAGTGTGGTGTGGTGTGGTTTGGCTTCGTTAAAGCCGTTAAAGTGAAGCACTTCGCATCATAAATCACCAGTGAGAGACAGACAAACAGAGCCGCTTCTGGAGATGCTCCTGAGTCCAGAGATGCAAGGATCCATTATCGTAGATGTTTGAAAACAGTTTGAGTGTGATTAGGGGTTGGAATGCGAATCATTACGTATACTTTATTAAGTTTATAAATGAAAAAGAACAGCGATATATCAGAAAAGATGAGAGGTAGAATGAGTATGTTGAGAGGGATATGTGTGTGGTAGGATGAGTATGTGTTGAGAGGAGTATGTGAGTGTGGAGTGTGAATTACGTGTGAAGAAGTGCAGGGAAAGTGTAACGAGGGTTCAGTGAGAGAGAGCGTATTTGTTTGCATGTGTTAGTGAGTGTACAGAGCAGACGGACGAGCGTGAGACTAGTAAGGTTAATGGCTCATAAAGTAAGTAAGTACCAGTGTTAACAGGCAGACACAGGCCTTTGGTGTTGGTGTGGCTCGCATCGCAACTCCGGTGTCTCCAGGGTACACTGCAATACTGGCGCAGAGTAATGGTTGCTAGGCCATGGTCGTGATTATTGCAAATGATGGCTGTGTTATTTTGCCTTGTTGTTGTTGTTGTTGTTGCTGTTGTTTTCGTCGTCGTCGCTCAACCCCAGCCTGTTGGTCGAGCAAACCCGGTAACCACAGGTAATCAACTGCTTTTGTGGATCTGCCCTACACGAACAGTACAGTACAGTGCTAGAAGCAGCGACAAATACAAACTTGGATCTGTGTGATGATTATGGTGATGAACTAGAAGCAAACACAAATGTATCCCAGATATATATATGTGATGACGACGACGATTATGATGACGATGATGATGATGAACAACAAGCAAACTCAGATGTAAACTGGATGTGTGATGATAACGATGATGATGATGATGAACTAGAAGCAAGCACAGATGGAAACTGGATCTATGTGGTTCAGTGATGTAGCCAAAGATGGAGAGAGGAGCGGCTGGCCTCGGGTTGGGTGGACTCCGGAATATGTAAAAATCGATTATTTCCACAACACATCACAACTTCCTGCGTGCGGAGGTCATGCGGTAAAAGTTGGCTGGGATTGTGTGTGTGTGTGTGTGTGTGTGTGTGTGTGTGTGTGTTTGTGTGTGTGTGTGTGTGTGTGTGTGTGTGTGTGTGTGTGATTATGAATGACGCTGGGGTTTCAAATAATTTAAACACTATATAATGTTATAAGCTACCAGGTACTTAAATTAGGTGAAACATTGATTGTAATATCAACTTCAGTTTGAGGGAGGTAATACAGTACAATACTATTATTAAACAGTCATGGTAAGGATTAATGTCTTGCAAAGCTCACCCCGATACTCTCCTTTTCTGTACTCACCAGTTTTCTTGTCCTTGTGTTAATGCTTGTGTCGAGTATCACTTAAGAACTGGATTGCTGGCTGACTCCACACTGGATTAATGCATCAGTCAGAAGTGTAGATCATTTTTTATCCTTTATATTTTTATTTTGCGTACTTATTTACTTGTTAGTCGATGCCAGCAGTATGGAGCATTTTCAATCCCTGGACTATGAGTGTCAATCCTGGGCTGAATAAATGCGTGTGACTAACAAATAATAATAATAATAATAATGTCATGATACTGAAGGGATTAATCAGAAGGGCTGCTTTCTAATGCCCAGTAATTACGTCGAATCTGGCAGTGTCATGCAAACTAGATATCATTAACTAGGATGTATGTAAGCATAGAGCAATAGATATCGGATTGGATCGGCGTGAAAGAACGAACCCTTTAGCCCTGGTCCTTTCTCGATTGTTAAGAATTGTGTGAAGGTTACGAAAATATGAAAGAAAAGTTCGTCATCGAAGTCAAGGGGTAAAGGCGAGTACTTCTAACTCTTAAAGTCCAGGAGGTACTTTTGAAGCTGCATGAGATCGTCTTTGCTTTAGCGAGGATAAAACAGGAAGGTTGTCGATGTAGTGAAAGAGTTAATGTTAGGTGAGTAGCAGGTTCTTTTAACAACAAACTGGAGGTGGGCAGGTCATGTAGCAAGAATGAGGGATAACTGATGGAGCAAGAGGCTGACTGACTGAACTCCAAGAGATTGCATGCGTAGCAGAATAAGGCCAGACAGGAGGTGGAAAGATGATACAGAGAAATTTGCAGATTGACTCAGCCAAGGAATTCGAGGAGAAGGTTAGGGGAAGACTTTGTTCAGCAGTGGACTTCAGGTGGCTGATGATGATGATGATGATTAGTAGCAGGTTGTATGAGTTCAGTATTGATAAAGACTGAGGAGGAAATTTATTATGCCTAGGTGAGAACAGGGATGACTAACGGTGAATGAGGATGGCTGGGCGAGGGCGTGACTGACTAGTTCCACTCCGGGATATGGACAGCACCGCGAGGGAGTTCTGAGGGTGAGGATGTAAATAACGAATGACTGTAGGCGGGTGATGACTGAGAGTGAGGGTTGTGGATGTCTTAGGGTTAGGATTGTGGATGTTGAACAGAGAGGTGGTTGAGCGAGGATGAGGATGTGTATGTCAGAGTTTGAGGATGTGGTGTTGACGGTGTTGTGGATGTGGAAATGTTAGGATGGTGGATAGATAAGGAGAGTAAGGATTATGGATGTTGAAGAGAGAGAGAGGTTGAGTGAGGATGAGGATGTGTATGTCAAAGTTGAGGGTTTTGAGTGTCGAAGGGTTAGTGTTGTGGATGAGGAGTGAGAGTGGTGGTTGGAGGTTGTGTTGGATGAGGAGAGCGAGTGCCGCGGGACAGGAAAACGTGAGAATAATGTGTGGCCCGGGGGAATTGAAGGAAGGATGGAATTCTCAGCAGTTATAGCGTTCTCTTGAGTAGTGTTTCCTCTGAACCACGTGAAAGCTAGAGGGGGAAAGACGGCCTTGACACTCATACATTGCCTCCCCCTCTTGTGGCCGTGACAGCTGGCTCTCCTGTCACGCCTTGCTCCACTGAGTGGCAGCCTGCCTCTCTCTTCTTCTGTATTTGGCCTAGGCTGTCACTCCTACTGGCTAGAAGGTAGGCCTGAGGAGTAGACAGAGGATGAGGCCTGTTCCACCCTACATTTTCGTGACTTACGCATCACACGCTGAATAACCACTGTATAATAAGATTTTCAAACCTACTACGGTATCACTTCGCTTTCTTTATATTTAACAAAAAGCATCCACAAATTTGGTACAGCATCACTATCAGTACTTCTCGAAGATTATGAAATAATGTTAGTTAAGTAGCCAATGCAATATCATTTGCGAGTTAAAAGGATCTCTTCTGACCACTTTCATCTACTTTATATCATTCCATTTTGATATTCTGGTCGTATGTTATCTTTCCATACCCCCCCTCCCCCCCACCCCCCGAAAAAAAAGGGAACAGTTCGTGACAGTTTATATATATAAAAAAATAAAAAATAAAACTATTTGGGCGAGGTCAGTATTGTAGGGAATGTGTGTGCCATTGCCTGCAGAGCGGAAGGCCACATTTGACAGCATGCGGGACCAGTTCGAAAAGCGGGTCAGTGATAATTCCATCAAAAACCTGGCAGCGGCGTGGCGAGGAGGCCCCCTGCGTGTTGCCTCACTCCCGCTAATAAGGTAATGGTCACGCCATGCTGGGTTAGGCACGGCTGGTAGGCTCAGGTGGTGGTGAGGTAGGCACAAGCAGAAGGGGTCAGGTATGAGGCCTAACTTGTACCGGGGAAAATGATATCATCATCGTCAACGTCATCGTCATTATCGTCATCGTCGCTGTCGTCATCATCACCGTCGTTATCATCATCGTCATCGTATCAAGATCATCGTCATCGTCAGTATTATCGTCTTCGTCTCCCCCTAACTCATTATGCCCTTACTACCTTTGGTGGAAGAAATTACGGGTGCTACATTGTGTATGTTTGCCGGGGTTGGGCGTAGGATGTAGCTGGAGAAATGTGAGGATACGTAGACTGAGTGGGTTAGTGTTGTACGGAGGGTTGGTGTGATGGCGTACGCAGCAGTGGAATGGACACAGTGAGAGAATTTGTTGGATTATATGTTATCACAAGAGAAGAGCAAAATGTAATCAGAACCTTTATGTGATGGAGCCTGTTACACACGTATGCACCTTTTGCTTTAACTTGGCTTTGGTTTAATCGCTTTTGCAGAATATTTCACATAATTCATTTGAAGAAAAAAGTACTTTACTACAGCTCTACATCCTTTCCACATTACATCTTTGTAACCAGCATTATATTCTAGTGTTAATCTATTGTCAAAACTCGGTATTCAAGATGGAGAGACGTCTATTTGAGGCCAGATTGGAATGAAAAGTGTATAGATATGGGGTTGTAGCTAGTGAGGGCCTGCAGGGTGGGGGCCAATCTTGCCTCGGTGGTATAGGAGATGAGGGTGTAGGCTGTTTGAAGGGATAGGGAATAAGGTAATCGAGATAATGCTGTACCCCCAAGCTACAACAGGAAAATATGTGTCATGTGGATAATACCGGGGAAAATTTATGGCCGCAGGTGTGGTGCATGGTATAACGAATGAGATATCGAAAAATATAGTATTGATCGCATGATGGGAATAAATAATGATAGGCTGGTCTTGCAGTAGTACAGTGATATTACGGAAGAAGAAAAATTGGTGGCATTATTGGGAAAAAATGGTACTATTTTTAATTCATACAAAATTCACGTTCCAACACATGCTTCCAAATATTCAAGTTCTGGCACAAGCCTCCATGTGCTCATTGGTTTGGCTTTGTTTATTAGCATTATTATAAAAAGAAAATTCATTACATTAGTGAAAAAACAATGGTAGGTTTATCTTAATTAATTCAAAGTGCTCACATTCCGACACGAGCTTGCATATACTTATTTCGTAATTTAAGCACGTATGCGACCCTCGTTTGTGGCATCTTTATGAGCAATAACTTGGTTGTGTGGACAGCAGCCATGATCTCTTTACCTCACGAAGCTCATAATATATTTTGTGGATGGTTACTGCCTCCTTCCCCCACACACACACCATCTCATCTCTTTTCATTAATGTCGCTTTGTGTATTATTTAAGCTACTTTACCTTTTTACATTCCCCCCTTACCTCTCTTATCAATGCTGCATGATGAATCGATTTCTCTTACATCTTCTTTATATTCTGTCAAGTTTCTTTATGTCTGTTGAACTCACCTCACACTTCTTATAATCGTGTGTAATTTAATGTCCTTCAGCTCTCCATCACTTTTTCTTTGTCCCCTTTCTTTTTCTTCTTTTCTTTTCTCTATTTTTTCCCTCATTTTGTCCCGTATCGTATTTCCCTCCCTCCCCCCCCTTTTTTTCCTGCTCTGACTCCTTTTTTCCCACCTGTCTCTTCCGTCCCTCCCTCCCTTCCTGCCTCTGTTCCACTTCCCTCTCAATCCTTCTCCCTCTCCGCCCTCTTTTCCCCTTCCTGTCTCTCTTTTTCCCTTCCCCTCGCTTTCTCCCTTTCCATTTCCCCCTTGTAATATAATTCCCCACACTATTACCCTTTCATCCTATCGTATTCTTCTTCAGCTCCCTCGCTACTTCTCCCTTCCCTCTCTCTCTTACACTATCCCCCATTTTCACCTCCCCTCTTCCTCGCCTTTTCTTCCCTCTATAAGCTCTGCCACTCTTTCTTCTCCCCTCTTTCCTTTCTCTCTCTCCCGCTCCCTCTGCCCTTCCCCGTCTCACACTATTCGTTCTACACTTTTCCTTCTTCACGTCCATTCCTCATCTGTATTATCCAACTTTTTCCATCACCTCTCCTCTCTCTTTCTCATTCCCCTTCCCCTTCCCCTCTCATACACTGTGCCCCAGTTCCTCCCCCTCTCTTTCCCTTCACACCTCTCATCCCCTCTTACTCCTCCATCATACCCTTCCCATTCATTCCCCTCCTCTCTCGCTCTCTCCGTTCACTCTCCTTTAATACATTCCCCCCCCTCTTTTTACACTTATAGTCTTCCCCCTCTCCTCATACCTTTCTCCACCACTTCTCTCCCTCTTTCCTTTCCCGCGGCCAAGTTTTCCCTTCTCCTCTCTCGTCTCAGCCTCTTGCCCCCTTTTCCCTTTCCCTTGTCAAATCTCATATGCATCTCTCCTCTCTCCCAATCCCAGTCGCATCCATCCTCCCTCCCCCCTTACCATCTCACTTTCCCCTCACCTCTTACTCTTCTCTCCTCACCTTTCCCTATCCCCTCTCACTCCCCTCTTCTGTTTCCCCTCCCCCTCTCACTTCACACTCTCTCTCCTTTCCCCTCCCTCCCCCCTCTACCCCCCCCCTGTACTCTCAGTCCCCTTTCCCCACCCCCTTCAGCCCCGTCACAAATGTCCTGTCACACATAACTGGCAAATTACCCCCCGAGCGGCCGTCATGCCAGCTGTGGTCACGGCCGCTCTCTTATTTACTGTTATTACCTTTTTGTGTGTCCTCTGTGTTATTATACGTAATCTGTCAGCATTTAGGTCTGGGTGGGTGGCTTTTGTGTCGTACTGTAGTTGTGTGTTCTGCCAAATGGAAAGTAGGTTATTGTGCTTTCATTTTCACTTGGCCCAGATTTTCTGTGGCCGATTATTTCTCGTTGTTTTGTGGCTGAAAAATAAATTCTACGGCTCTTCAGGGTCTCCATAGTGCTGCCTCGTGACTAGCATCATTTTCTAGCGTTCTGTTTGTGTGTTCTGATAAATGGAAAGTGCCTAGGTTATTGTGCTTTCATCTTGATTGGACCCAGATATTCCTGTCCATTTGCCTATTATTTCTCGTGGTTTAGTGGCTGAAAAATAAATCCTACGGCTCTTCAGGGTCTGCATAGCGCTTCCTCGTGACTAGCATCATATTCTAGCATTCATTTTTGACAGCTCAGCATTGTAGGCCAAGTTAAAGTGAAAGGAGTATAGTTGGGACCAGTGTCTAACTCTCTTGAACAAGCTAAGTTGTATGTATATAATTTACTTAGATATTTAGTATTGTAGTAGTTTTATGTTTTGGAAGGGCCGGCATAGGAGAACTTCAGGTGTTAATTGAGATAGCTTCACCTTTAAGACGGGAGAGGTATCAGTTGAACTAAATCGTATGTGTGTGTGTGTGTGTGTGTGTGTGTGTGTGTATGGAGAGAATTATCATTACAAATTTGTCAAGCACAATTATCCAGTTATCTTTTATTTATTTATTTATTTATTTTTCTTAAGGAAGTACAGTAGTTGAAAAGACATAAGGAAAAGGAAGATGATTCGGAAGACTCTTTGTAAATGGTTTGGAAAGACACTTATACTTAGTAAGAGTTAAAAGGGGACAGCAGTTGCCATTTCATATGTTTTCTCACTTTACGTACTCTGTAACATAAAAATTGAAACCCCCTCACCACTCGCACATATGATATTGCCTAAATAATGTTTTCATGTGAAAGTATTTGTATCTAAGGACTTATGTGGAGTCTAATTCTTGGTACTCGGATTTTTTCTTTGGAACACTCCCTCAAGATTGAATTTATGGATGATGAAGTTGTCTTAAAAGATAATCAGTATCCTTCCCTGGTTTGTATCATATGCTTTTCATAATTCGTCTACCTCTTGCCCTCTCTCCTTACGTTCTACTCCCATCCCAACAGCGCTCCACTCAGCCCTCTGCTCTTTAACTCTCCTTAGCCTCTCTGCCCTTGAAGCCCTTCTAGTGGTCTATCTCGGGAGGCGTGAAAGGACAGGCTGGGCTGCTATAATGAAACCGAAGCTGTTTTAGTGCTGCCATCACCACCCCTATAACTTCCACCATGCTCCCCCAGCCACCACCACCACCATTACTGTTACCTCCTCCACTCCCTCAGTCACCACCACCACCACCTTTACCTCGGCTGCACTTCTGCCACACATTTTTCCCTACGCCTGTGTTTTTAATCACCGTTTCATGGACTTTCATTATCCACATCACCATAATTCTCCACCACTTTCGGTGCAGGAGTCAGCTCTGCCACAACTGCAGATAAACACATTTTACTCATTTATTTTAATGTCCATTTCCTGCAACACCCATCATCACCGTCCGTAATAAATCCATGTCGTACTGCCTCTACACTGGCGCTTATTGCTGTTAGACTGCTGTACATTATCCAGCTAATATTGCTGCATTTTCACCCATACTGTCTCTGCTAACAACATATATTAAAGTTATTACCACTTATGTGTACCATCAGTACTGCCAACCCCTCTTACATCACGTCTTTTATTACTCATTCCATCTTCATTCCTTTTCCTACATTACTTCTTTTATTACTCATTTCCACCATCATCATTGCAGTTATTTAGGCACCTCTACAACAAACTCGTCTATCCCACCACCAGTTTAATTTTCGTTTTTCTTTTTTTCCTTTTTTTCGTGGTATTTTTATTAGTGTTATTCCAATATCCTGATTCATTAACTCCCTGGTTACGAGAGGTCTTTGAGCTGAAGGCAGTCGTCTGACCTTAACCAAAATCTATTTGTAGTAGTCAGGCTCCTTAATCCCGTTAGGGTTGGCCACAAACGTCGCCCTGTCCCGTCATTTAGCTGCCCTATCTCCAACTCACACCCTCCTCTCTTGTATATCTCTACTCCATTCCTCCACCATGTCCCTGGTCTCCCCCTCCTCCTCTCCTTCTCCACCTCACTCACTCTGCAAGTCCTGTCTACGTGACCAGTTAATCTCGGACTACTTCTCTCAACACTTCCAATCACATCCACATCAGCACCACAACACTTAACCAAATTAATTCCAGGATTGTTGTCACACTTCAAAGGTTGGTATGCATATTATTTTTCCTTCCTCCTTTATTAAAAACAATGTCATCCCTTTACCTCCCGTATCATTCCTGATAATGCTTCTGTTGAATGTAAAATTTGAAATCTCTTATTTAGTTATTTATGTATTTAATTTACTGTTCTCTCCATTATCAAGATCAGTGTCATCTCTCTACTTCCATCATCACTGCCAATAATATTTCTGTTGCTTGTAGATTTAGCTTTGTATTTTTCCTCTCAGTATCAGCTTGAATGGTTGTTACTAGTACCTCAGTAGACCATTTCCCGTGTCATCTGTATTATGGGGAGTAACTATAGCGCTGATTGCCTCTACTGCCTGTTAACTGCCACCACCATTACCACCATTACTAACATTATGACAGCAGCTGGCCCACTATCTCCTCTTCACAGCCTTCCTCATGGGGGTTGTGGTCAGCATTTATTTATTTGTTATATTTATTTCTTCTTATTATTATCATCATCGTCGTCGTCGCTCTCGTCGTAGTTTTTATTATTATTATTATTATTATTATTATTATTATTATTATTATTAATATTAATATTATTTGCGCGCGACACATCCTGAATGACATCTGCTTGATTAGTACTTGTTTCTGTAATATCAGTAATGGCTGTATAAGTAACATACAAGAGAATACAGCACTAACATATCCATTACAGAGACTGGCAAGAGAGAGGCACTGTATCAGGGAGACCTGTAGAACCTTTTCCAGAGCAAGTTATTCTGCTTGTTACACCCTACTTTCCATCTCCGTGTTATAAAAATCATTCTAATATCGCCATACACCACATAACGTGCAAAAATTAGCCAGCCATACTCAAAAATAAGTCGCTACGAAAGAGGTGTTAGAGAGACTCCTTATCCGACGAGAGTACTGCCTTCCCTCAGCCTCCACAGACCTGCCTCTAGAATCTTCCTCTAATCTTCCTCGTGTCTGAGTTGGAGAATAGTCTTGGCTCTTAATTGCTGCTGCCATCTCCTCTCAGACCCTCTTACGGGATTAAGGCGCCTGACGATAGATAGATAGATGGATAGGTAGGTAGATGAAATAGATAGATAGATAGATAGGTAGACAGATTGATAGAATATTCACCACACCCACGGTACAGCCTCTTGTTCTCTCATCTTTAATTTTACCACCTGGAGTCAGACGCTTAAAACCTCGTCTTTTGGGTGTGAAGTTGTCAGAGCTTTTTATTCCGAAGTTTTAATTGGCCTTGCATGGACGAGGAAGAGGTAGGTGAGCATTAAAGCATGAATGAGGCTGTGTGCGTGTGTGTGTGTGTGTGTGTGTGTGTGTGTGTGTGTGTGTGTGTGTGTGNGAGAGAGAGAGAGAGAGAGAAGGGGGGAGGGGCAAGGTAATAAAGGGAGAGATAAAACGCCCTACCTCTCGTTAATAAAGGCTAATAATCAGGTAAACACCGCCATGTAATATCCCCACTTACCATTTATTTTACTCTCTCTCTCGACATTTTTCTTCACGTTTGTGTGCTGTTGTCTGAGAGCTTTGATTTACAGGTATGATGCTGTATAAGTGTGTTGGGGTTATGACTGTATTTAGCTTACTGGGGAATTGATTGTGTGTGTGTGTGTGTGTGTGTGTGTGTGTGTGTGTGTGTGTGTGTG